>JBBPBX010000105.1:63783-97911 GCA_038048925.1 Garcialebias charrua | reverse complement strand
AACACTACCATTTTCAGCCGCAAGATGGCACTCGAGTAGTATGGCATGTCGTTGTGTCATGTAATAGGTCAATGTGGTTTTAATGACACAGTCGGCTTGCCATAGCCTGCCACCTTCGTCCAGCTCAGCACTTTGAGATTTTCATTAATGAAAAGTGCGTTATAAATTGAATTCATTATTATTATTATAATTATTAGCTCGCCTGGAACAACCATCAAATCACTTCATTTCACTGTGACGCTCCAGCGAAATGCAGCTAATTTGACCACTGAATTGCATTTATAAAGTAAAACTTCAACTGAGACACACCTTTGCTATAATGTCGAGCAAACAAATAATTGTTTTTAGGTGGTTATGTTAAATTTCGAAGAAATGCACAGCGAGTCGCGAGCGGTGCATTCCTGTTTCCGTGTATCGGCTTTTGAAATGCAGCTGATTTGACAGTCAAAGTGCATTTACTGTACTGAGGAAATGTTAAACTGAGACACACTTTTACTATAATTTTGAGCAAACAAATTGTTTTTAACTGTTAATCTTGTTAAATTCTTGTTAAAGTACTCCTGTGCACGCTCCCGCGGCTGCAATTTGTCAGCCAATCGATTTTTGGCACAACACCGGCCCATATTTCCAGGTTATCAGTGGTGACGCGTCAGCGGTGACGCATAATTTATGCGACGTATACGGCGAAGCGACATATTCATGGGTTTTTCCACTTTATTAGACATATTTGGACTAATGCAACTTATAAGGCGGAGCAATGTGTACGGCGGAAAATACGGTAATTAAGGTTAAAAATTGGATTTGACTAAGGTGAAAAAAAAAAAATGTCTTTAAGGTTACCAACAAATTCAGCCATACTATTTTTGCATATTTTTGCAAATATTATTTTCACCACTTTTTTGTTTATAGATAATTGCTTAAACTTGATCACGTTTACAGTAGTTGTTCCAGTGAGCCGTACGAGCATCAGCAGCTGAATCCTGGTAGTGTGGAGCACATCTCCTCCTCGTCTTTGGGCTTTTTTTTACTCTCTGCTTCAGAAACTCCTACACTTCTTAAAGGTCCTTCTCTCTTCTCCTCTCAGCCTTTCATCAGAGAAGTTCTTGGAAAGGTTGAAAACAACTATACAAACAACTTCATTTATTCTTCAACCATTAGAGGAATCACCCACAACTCCAGTAATTTTATTATAACTTTTCGTCACTTGGGGCAACTTTTTGTGATTTAACTTTTTATGAGCTTAGCTCCTGATTTGCTGCTAAAACAGACTTGAGTGAAAATGGTAACAGATAAAAAAAAACTGTTTAAACAGAACAGTGGCTACAAACAGCTGTGGATGAAGCTTTTATACTTCATGTGTTCCTTTACGTTGTCAGAACCCGACAGGAGCTCCTGTGAGCTCACTTAAACCAAAGTAACCAAATATCTCACGGCAGATTACCTTGCAGTGTCTTTCTCTTTCTCCTCTCTTCTCCTCCTCTGCAGCTGCACACTTCTCTCTCTCTCCTCTTCCTCAAGCTTCAGTCGCTCCAGAATCAGCAGCTCTCGTTCCTCCAGCTTCCGTTTGATGTTTGCAAGCTGCTGAGCTTGCTCCAACCTCACCTCTTCCTCCAGACGAACCTTTTCTTTCTCCGCTTTAATCCTTCAGGGAAGGACGAGCGCATTCACATTTACAAACTGTTCTTCACACTGATGTTCAAGTTTTACTCCAAGTTAAACAAACAAAAATTAGGCTGAATATTGGTGAAGTTTAAGGAAGGTGAAGATTTTTTTGTCACTTTAAAAAGCAGCTGATTATAGAAACGTTTTAAAGATTTAATCTACTGTTCAGCTGAGTGAAGAGAACAGGAGGAAACGTTGTGGTCTTTTCACCTTGCCGTGATCTTCAGGTGTTTCCTGAGTCGTTTGTTCTCCTTCACCTGCTCTCGCTCGGTGCTCATGGCCTGACGGCGTTGCAGCAGGAACTGAGACTGACGCTGCAGAAACAAAAAGAGTCATCGTAACGTTCAGACTGACAGGAGTCCAATCGGTTTAAACGGAGGTTCTTCTACCTGTTGTTTCTCTTTTTCCTGGTCCGGCAGAGGCCAGAGAACCTGAGAGACGAAGTCGGATGTGGAACCAGGATCAGAGTGGGATTTCTCTGGATCCCACAGCTCATGAACCCCCACCTGAAATACATCCAGAAAAACCGTGGTCAGAAACTCCAAATGGTTAAGGATTGCAATTAAACGATGCACAGGTAGTCTTGAGCACGTAGAGGATGCCTCACATACGTTACTGCAACGTTAAGCTCCTAAATCTTCTTACAGGCTTCATTTATAACACAAACACACTGATCAATAGCTCTGCAGCAATGTGGGGTTCATGTGTGTCAGTTGGCAAAACCTCAATTGAACCACTTTCCACTTCTCCAGAGCCAAAACCAATTTCCGAAAATACAGCTAAAGCACTGGTCTGCATGGATGTCCTAAGATGTTAAAAACAAATTTATAAACAACTAGAGAAATGCACTTCCTGCTAAACTGCAGTGTGAATGATTATTGCTGGAGAACTGGCTAAAAAAAAAACTGCTGAAATTGGCTAAAACGTGCTGAAATGTACCGGTGGCTGAAATGGAAGAACAAGCCGAAGTTAGCAAAAGAAAGCAGAAAGAACACATATTTAATTAATTAAGTTTAAATAAGCAGGAATTAGCCCAAAAAAATTGAAAATTAGATAAAAAAGCTGAATTTAACTAAATAAATAGCTGAAAAATAACTAGAATGTTCTCGTTGTACCTCAGTGCAATGATAATAAAGCTTAGTCTGATTCTGACAAAGGCAGAAAAAAGCGGAAATTACCAGAAGGAAGTGGAAGGAGCTAAAATTAGTTTAAAAATGTGGAATTAGCTGAAAAAGCTAAGTTTAGCACAAAAACAGCAAAAGATTAGCCAAAATAGCAGAAAAAAGTTTAAACTAGCAGAAATAAGTTGAAATTACCATAACAAGTTGAAATTAGTAGGCTGAAAGTAGCCGAAATTACTACAAAAAACTTGAATTAATCTGAAAACTGCTGAAATTAGCTAAAAAATGCTAAAAATGTAGAACAAGCTTTAACGAAAATAAGTTAGTAAAATGAGCATACCGGTAATTGTGCCCAATTAGGTTGAAAGAAACAGAAATTAGCACAAAAAAGTGAAAATTATCAGGAAAAATATGAAAATATGAAAAAACAGATGAAAAATGGCATAAAAAAGGCAGAAAGAAGCTTAACTTACCAATAAGAAGTGGAGAGAGCACATTTTTGCTGAATTAAACTGAAAAAAGTTTGAATGAGTGCAAAAAATGTGTTGGCTGAAAAAACTAAAATTACCATAAAATAGCTAAATAGTAGCTGAAATAGCAATTAAAAAAAATCTGAAACTTGCAGAAATAAGCTGAAATTAGCATAAACTGAAATTAGCAGAAAGAGGTAAAAAAAAAAAAGAAGCACAAAATGTTATAGTTGGCAGAAATAATCTAAAAGGAGTACAACAGATGAAAAAAAGCTGAAAATTGCTGAAAAGGTGTTTAAATTTGTACAAAGAAGCTGAACCAGAACAAAATGTGAATGGAAAAGTAAAAGGTTGTAAACAGATCTAAAGATTTGAATGATGTAAAAATGAGCTCCATTCATTCTATGAGGGAAAAAAACTGTAGAAAAGGCTAAATATTGCAAAAGGCTAAAGTTGCACCAATACCAAATAGCACAAAAATTGTGGAATGAGAAAGATGCAGAAAAACGTACAGAAAAAAAAAAATGGATCTCAATAAACATTCACACAATAAATTTAAGATTCACACACCTCAAACATCAGCTGCTAATTAAAAAGCAAGGATTAAAATACAAATGAGGAATTATTTATTGGTAAACATAATAAAATGTTTTTCGTGCCATTTTAATCTTGTCACTATTTAACACAAACACAAATGTTCATGAACAAGTCTGCTAAGAGCTTGTGTTTTGACATTTGTAAACTAGTAACTTGCTCACATCTCAACCGTATAATAAACCTCGAGTTTCTTTGGTGGAGAGTTTAATTTTTGGACAACTGTACTAGAAATATTAACTGAGCCTCTCTGTAACAAGTGTGAATATAGGACAGCTGCTGTTTGCTGCTTGTTGAGTCTTTTTTTAATTACCTACAGTTCTTCATTTTTAAGACGCTACATATATTAAACATTTAAAAGTGCTAAGGGTTTAAATCCTCAACAAGAACTAAAGGAAATAAATCACCACAAAGAGAAAAACAAACTTCGAACATGAAACATAGTACTGTATAGGTTTAGTCATTGATGTTCTGAAGCAAATGACAACATTCTTTTAAAAAATAATCCACTTCTCCTCATCTAAATGCTTCAGCTGCTGATAATCGACAATAGAAATGAAAACTGTATCTATTGTTAGGGTTTTTACTGCACAGTAGAGAAATCTGCAGCAATTTCAATTTCAAAGATGTCACTGTGCAAGTATCTACTGCTTTGTTGATAAAAGATCTAACATAAAAAGGACGTCAGGCACAAACTGAACTGGCCGATAAGAAACTGTTGAGTCAGCTTGTATGAGGGAAACCTTTTATGATGATTTTATCATTTTACTTCCCCCATATCTATAGAGTCTGAGTTATGATTTACTGACGTGAAACAGTTTAGGTAAAGTTCCTTCACATCAGATTACAAAACAAACTTTTACATTTGTAACTGTGAAAGTTTTACAGTAAAGACAAAATGTATCCTCAGAACAAAAAAAAAATAAAATAATAATAATCTCCCACTTTATTCAACTATTACAGTACACCCCAACTAGGCCTTTAATGATAACTAATTTTGCTGGGTGATTGTCTCAGAAATTATTGCGATAAACGATAATACAGTATTGTTTGAAATTTGACAATAATTAGTAATTATTGTCAAAAAAAAAAAAAAATTTATGTCCAGAGGACCAGAATTAATTTTTTTTAGATTTTTCTACCTGGATTATTGAGCATGCATCAGGAAATGTTGGTTAATTTTGCATGTAGTACCTTTTTTGATTGTTTGAACCGAATGATGGATAGTGAGGGAGCGAGCAGCGTGTCTCTTTAAGAAAAATAGGAGGGAGGCCCCTTGACGTGACATGGGCTGTCTCTCTTTCCTTGTACAGTATTTGGGTCTCAAAATGGCGGAACACAAAGCTTTTAATAAAATATCAGTAAACAAGTTCTCAGCTTCTTTTTGCAGAGAAAAACAACTTTTTACCCAAAGGCATGGGTTTCAACTGTGAATTTTGGAGCTTCGATAAGACGGAGGTTTTTCTCAAGGTGAGCCTGTTAGCTTAGCTCGTAGCTTAGCTTCTCAGCTTAGCTGCTTTTAATGATCCAAAAACGCGATTTTGTACGGTTAAAACGGATTTTGAAGAAAAGAGAAAGGGAGGGGTCAGCGAAGAGCACCGGAGTTGAGCCTTTTGTCATCCAGTGTCTTCAGTAGAGAGAGAGAGAGACACGAAGAAACGATAAAGCTGATAAATGAAAATGAGGTTGATCATTTTCATTTATCATGTGACTAGTTGATTTATTGTTTATTGCGACAGGCCTAACCCCAACATGCCAAGATCTAATCCTGCACTGCACAAAATACCGTACTGGCAAACATCTGAATATAGGCTAAGAATCATCTGGCTGTTTTTAAACTGAACTTATTTACGTGTAGGAAAATGTGCTTGTGTCTCAACAGGTTCTGTTCTAACACTGAATCACAGAAAATACTAAATCTGATCATCAAAGACTTGATTCATGCTTTTCCATGACAAAACTTGACAGTTTGGTGCAATAGTCATTGATGAAGGTGTGAAATTTGAACGTTTTTATCTTTACTGGATGAGAACATACCGGTAATTTGTTTCTCTCCATCGTTCTTTTTGTTGGTTCTCTGTTGTTTACATAAATAATGTAAAACTTGAAACAACAAGCACTGATTATCATCTAAAAATTCTGAATTTGAAACTTAAATTCAAACCGAGTCTCTTGACAAGTTCTATCAGATTTAAGCCCAGTTGCATGCTGGGGATTGAGTCACCTTCTGCTGAACGAGCGGGCACTCGTGGTGATTACACAAGAAAGGAGCACCCGTCGTTTCCTGTTCTTCCTCTTCCAGAACATCCTCTCCTGGCCTCAGCATGTGAAAATTATTTCTCTGTTGAGCAGAGGGGGAAATGTTTTCAAATATAGCTGGAACAGGCAGAAAAAAAGAAGCGCAAACAATCACAGAAAGAGGAACCAAGTGTCTGAAACAGACACTCACGTGTCTGGTTGGAGAGACGTTCCAGCTGCCTCCAGGAAGATCTGACGCCGCTTCGTCCTGCTGGATCAGCCGACAGGCGGCCAGTCTGAGTCTGACCTGCCTCGTCGCTTCTCTCGACTGGAAAAAAACGTGGAAATGAATAACATCCCGCATTAATCACAGTCACACACTATTCCAAAAGGAAACAATCACCAGTGTTTCATGATAGCTGACATTACTGCCATCGCCTCCTAAACGTCACAGAGACATGTTCCAGAACTGTGTGTGTCCGTTTCAGCAGATTTTAAACCTTCCTGGCAACGAGTCTGATCCAACTAAGCTGGAATAGTAAGGCTGATAACCAAACTGTGACAGAAATAATCTGATGGCCTTTTTGAATTGTGCAAATAATAAAACTAAAGAGTTTTTAAACGATGGCTTTCTGCAGGTGGAAGGTAACTCATTGGCGCCCTCTTGTGGATAATATGTCACATTACCTAGAGACAATTTTGTAAAACAAAAATAAGATGTGTGCTGGTGAAGACTCTCAGTCATCCAGGAAACGTTTAATACAAAAACAACTGGACTTTATTTGTAACAGAAAACGTTTCGCTCTTCATCCGAGGAGCTTTCTCAATTCAGAGAGTGGGGTTCAGGTTTTAAAGGCTGAGATATCTTATGTGTACCGTATCTTATCTCAGCCTTTAAAACCTTAACTCCACACTCTCTGCTCTTTGAATTGAAAAAGCTCCTCGGATGAAGAGCGAAACGTCTTCCGTTACAAATAAAGTCCAGTTGTTTTTGTATTGAACGTTTTTTGAAAAGTAAGATGGAACTTTATTGATGATCATGCAGGAAAATGTAGAAGAAATGTATAAATACATTTAGGGATGAAGATCAGTGACTTTTGGAGATACTTTCAAATGATTTGACATTGAAAAAAGGAAAACAACTTGTCTGATTTAAAAAAAAAACAAGTAAAACAGATCAAAACACGTTCTCAAAGACATCAGAAATAATGAACAGAACGTCTAAAAGTATCAACAATCTCATCACTTTTTAGTGAATGTGTCTTGAATGATCAGACTGTCAATACTAAACTCAAGAGAAATATTTTTGAAGTGATGGAAAGAAAGTTTTAGCATGAATGAAGTGATTTTCTGACATGGCACCACTGAGGGAGTGGCTGAAGCTTGGGGGCCAGTGCCGCAGTCTTGTAATCTGAGGCTGCTGGTTCGAGCAAGAAGGGCGTCCAAGTAAAACATTTGCCAAATGGTTCATGCCAGAGCCATATATATAGAGAGTTCCGACACGCTTTGATCTCGCCGACAGGCGGTCATCCATCCATTTTCTTCCGCTTATCCGGGGTCGGGTCGCGGGGGTAGCAGCCTAAGTAGGGAGGCCCAGACTTCCCTCTCCCCAGCCACTTGGAGCAGCTCCTCTGGGGGAATCCCAAGGCGTTCCCAGGCCAGCCGAGAAACATAGTCCCTCCAGCGTGTCCTGGGTCTTCCTCTGGGTCTCCTCCCGGTGGGACATGCCCGGAACACCTCACCAGGGAGGCGTCCAGGAGGCATCCTAACCAGATGCCCGAGCCACCTCAACTGGCTCCTCTCGATGTGGAGAAGCAGCGGCTCTACTCCGAGTCCCTCCCGGATGACTGAGCTTCTCACCCTATCTCTAAGGGAGAGTCCAGACACCCTGCGGAGAAAACTCATTTCAGCCGCTTGTATCCGAGATCTTGTTCTTTCGGTCATAACCCAAAGCTCATGACCATAGATGAGGGTGGGAACGTAGATCGATCGGTAAATTGAGAGCTTTGCCTTTTGACTCAGCTCTCTCTTCACCACGACAGACCGGTACAGCGCCCGCTTCACTGCGGACGCTGCACGACAGGCGGTCAATCGTTCCAAACTACGGCTATGGAAACCTTGTGGAGCTGCGCCCTCTGGCGGCGACGGAGCGCTACTGCAGGCAGCTTCAGACTGTAACCAGAGCCATGGAACAAATCGCCCCCTCTGTGACCCACGTGACTTCCGCATTCCATTCTTACAATGGAACTCTATGGAAGTGTCGCAACTCTCACTTTATATGGCTCTGGTTCATGAGAGTTCAATCGCTATGACAACCCACAAAACAACAAATAAAAAAAATAAAATAAAAAATAAAATAAAGTCCAGTTGATCCTGTATTGAATGCCTTTTTTGATTTTATCATGTCCTGGACGACTGAGAATCTTCACCAGCACAAAACAACAAGCCAAAAACGAGTCTACTTGCCACAACAAACAAAATCAATTACCGGTCACATTTATCTGCCTTCAAGTTATTTTTTTTTAATTCTCAGAGTTTGTTTCCTCTTCCTCTCACCTCTGGAGAGCTCCTGCTTCGTTGTGCAGCGCCTTCTGCAGAAATCTGATCCTCACCAACCGACACCTGGTGGGTCCGGACCTGATAATGTGGGATTCTCCTGTCAGGTGTCGCCTGGGAAGAAAACACGCTCTACAGTAAACAGGTCAATCTGACACGAGTGTCAGCATGAGCAGGAAAAAAGATGAACCATATTCATGCCATTTTTCATAAATGTTAGAGGTTGGCATAAAAATTGCATTTATTTTTTGCCTAAATATATAGATCTTAATAAAATTAAGTCTTATCCACAGAATTCAAAATGTTGGGATGTATTTTGGGACACGTTATATTTTGAGGCATTTTGTTTCTTGCAGCCTGTTGCAAAAAATTAAAAAATTATTTGTTTGAGCAACTACCGTACTATGAAAAGCGTCAAATAATAAAATGACTTGACGAGACACAAAGAAGCGTTTTTTTCATTAATAAAATGATTCCCAAAAAGCTATTACCAGTAGTTGAAAAGTTGGCATAGCTCAGCATGTTGTGATCTTTGACAAAACAGACCAAGACAACTGAACAAAAGAAGGAGAAAATAAAAAAGTGTTGGTTGTTTAAAAAAAAAATATATATATATATATATATATATATATATATATTTTCAGTAGATCTGAAAGTCATGTTGTTGTAAAAAAGGGGGGAAAAAAAACTCCAGCAAAGCCCCAACACAGGACCTGAGAGATGAATCAACCTTCAGCTAACAGCTGTTTATTATTACTATACAGTATCTGTAAAACGGTTTTCTTAGATATTATTTGAGCCAACAAAATAAATGAGAACGAACTGTTTCTTTGTGTCACAGGACTAAAAACATTTAAAATGTGTTATTTGCTAAGACGGTAAGTTTAGACACAGCACTGGTTCATTTCATAATCTTTTTTAAGTCTTAACTGATCAGAAGACAGAGTTAAGGCCCAACAAGGAAACAAAAAGAGAAAATCTTCTGAAAATGGTCAGGTACTGAACTGAAAATAAAAAGAAAATGGAAAATAAAACTGAATTCCATAATGTTGGTAGTAATAATTGTAGAGTCCTCACTAAAGGTGATGGAAATGGGACTGTTCTTCCCATCAGTTCGAACCTTCTGGTGTCTGGCCTTGCTGATGTGAGATCGCCGTGCCAGACGGCGTCGTACTCCGTCTTGAAATCGTCTGAGACTCTCTTCATCCGCTCTTCTTTTGTCAGCCTGCAGCTCCTCGGTTAGCAAAGCAAGATCCTAAACAAAACAAAAAAGAGATTATAAAGAGGAAAAAATGAGGCTCTAAAGAAAATTAGTAGTAAAAGCATTCAAATTTGAATGTAAACGAGCAGAACTATGACTGGAGACAAACATGGCAAAAACATTTTAGCAGGTACAGACCAGGCCTGTCACGATAAACAAAAAATCTATAAAACAGCATTTATAAAAATGTTGACAAGTCAGAACATCCAGTGTTTCATATTAACAGGCCCAGCTCTCTGCAGCAGTTTAAATAACATGCCGGATATAGTTTTATAAACTTTACAACCCTTTATGTTTCTGCCACATTAGAGAAAACTGATTTGAAATAGGATTTTGAACAAATTACCTATTTTAAAACAATCTGATTTAAGAATAGATTTCATTGTAAATAGATTTCATGTAAATATGAAGAAAAAACTAAATTACAATAAATTGAACTGGTTTCAGTTTTAAACATAAATATGCAACCTTTAAATGCATTTTTCCTCCAAATAGAAAAGTAAACATTTTGTTTGGACTGTTAGATTAAAGCTTCAGTATGTAGCTTTTTTTATGAACATATTTCTTCACTCTGTCACTACCTCCTGACAGACTGATGTTAGCCAGGTAATCTCTGAAAAAAAAATTAAAAAAAATATTGTCCCCTTGCTTCTCCAGGTGGTAAATAAGCATTTCTAAAAAGAAAAGGTGACCCGCCATTTTCCAGCCAATAAAAACAGAGTTTGTAACCAGCCAATAAAAACAGAGCTTGAATTTGAATCAGCCAATAAAAACAGAGCTTGAATTTGAAATTCAACAGACCACAAGGGGGCAGAGCCACATATGGCTCTGAGGGGGAGGGATCAGAATGCTTTGCCTGTTGAAAATATTTCTAAGTGCTGCAGTTCTACAGAAACTGCATACTGAACCTTTAAGCAAGTAATACATTAAATATAGCTGTGACACAGAAAAATAATAGTACTGTGCATGATTACGTTGAAAATCAGCTGTTTTTCATATTTTTCTTAAAAAAATAAAAATAAACCACCAAAAACCAAAGCTATGCCACAAAAATGATCAAGACAATCAGGATAGTCTATTTGCATTTTGGAGATTAAACAAAATAAATCAAAATTTAACAGGTTGGCTAATAGACTATATGCCACGGGTAGTGGTGACGTACTTCCGTTAAAATGCGGGCCCTACACTGCACTTCCGGTTCATATCCAGTGCTGTTGTTGTTAGCGTTGTTAGCGTTAGCTCCTAATAGCAAACCATGAAAAAGACTCAATACGGAAAGCGTCTGCGAGCTACTGGCACTACAGCTGAGTTCTGTTGTGTGCCGTTGTGTCCAGTAAGCAGTAGGTACAATAGAGTTGTTAGTTTTTTCCATTTTCCTGCTGATGAGGAGTTAAGGCGACAATGGATCGTGGCTGTCCGCAGGGAAAACTTGGCTATAAAAGGTCACACCCGCGTTTGCAGTCGGCATTTCAAAACTGAGGACATTCAAGAGCCAGCAACAGAAAAGGGAAGACGGATGTTAAAAAAGGGAGCTGTACCTGCGTTGTTTGAGTGGAATAACTTCTCCCTTCCACCTCCAAGACCCGGGGTTTGGGAGAGAAGAAAAAGACCACCTCCAGAGGACAGCGAGGAGGAAGATGAAACAGCCAGCGTGGACTTCCATAAAGATCACGATTATGCTGATTGTCCAGAGCCTGCAGTTGTGGATAATTTGCTGGAGAAACATAATAATCTCCAGGAGGAAAACCGCCAGCTACGGGAACAGCTTCAGAGCGTCTCGCTGAGGCAGCGGTTCGGCATTCACCGTTTTGCATCCTCCGACAAGGACATTAGATTCTTCACAAGGTAGGTGTGTGTGTGTGTGCAGGGAAGGGGGTGGGTGGATGCGCACACGTTTGTGTTTTTACAGACTATAAAATCATTTCATAAAACCTCGTCACTCACGAGTTATATGCAAAAATTTTAACTACAATTTGAATAAAGCTCTCTCTGTCTCTCTCTATATATACAGTATACAGTAATGTGGGTGTGTGTGCCTAGATATATTATTTGTGTGTATGTAAATACAGTACTTTATGTATTTTATTTACTTTTTTTTATATTCAAAGCACAAAAAACAATTTACAAAACCACATGATCAAAGTAAACAATACATAAAATGAAAGGTAGCAGAAGAAGAAATTACATTATCAGACCTGCCCCTTCTTTAAAACAAAATTAACTCCAAATATCCATTCAAACAATATTCAGCAATTAATAATATAACATAAATAATCACAATGTACCATGTAAATCTTTATATTCTAAATTAATCATATGTATAACAGCAGTGCTCACAGTGCCTGGGGTTTAATTTGTTTTTAAGTATGCTGTGCAGTGAAACATGGACACTAATTGTTATGTTTTTTTTTTTTTTTTCAGGTTTGCATCCCATGACATCCTCATGCATTTCTGGAATATGATTGAGCCCTCTCTGCCATACATGGTCAGTGTTCGCCAAGGACAGAGAGGAACTGCCCTCGACTCCACTCCCTCAACGCGTACGTTGCAGCTGATCGATGAGTTTTTCATGTTTTTAAATTACCTTGCCCTTGGATCCAAGCAACGTGATCTTGCTGAGCGGTACGGTGTCCATCAGTCCACCGTCAGCAGGATCATAACAACATGGAGCAATTTTTTATTCACAGTTTTAGGTTCAATTAGGATGTGGATACCAGAGGAAGAGATACGCAAACGTCTACCGGCAGACTTCAAAGACTACCCTGACACAACAATAATCCTTGATTGCACTGAGCTGAGGTGTCAGTGCCCATCTTCCCCTCTCCTCCAGAGTGAGGTGTTTTCATCTTATAAATCCCACTGCACTCTGAAAGGGCTGATTGGGATTGCACCTCATGGGGCAGTGACATTCATCTCTGGACTGTATGCCGGGTCTATCAGTGACAAGCAGATCACACGTGAATCTGGTCTCCTCGCCCTGTTAAAACCAGGGATGGCTGTTATGGTGGACAGAGGCTTTCTTATTGATGACATGGTTCCCTGCAAAGTTTACAGGCCAGCATTTCTGTCTGGCAGGTCTCAGATGTCTGCAGTGGAAGTTAGAGAGACCCAGAACATAGCACGTCTCAGGGTGCATGTGGAGCGCTTCATTCGCCGGGTCAAAGAGCACAAGTTGCTTGACTCTGAAATTCCCCTAGGTGTTTTTGGGATAATCAACCAGTTGTTCGCTGTTGCTTGTTCACTCACGAATTATGAAAATGGCCCACTAGTAAAGGCTTGGTCAAAGAAGCCTGAGTAACAGCAAGACAATATACTGTATATTTACGTTTCATTTTATTATTTTTATACATACTGTACATTACAAATAAATCATTGTAATCTACATTTAAATTTCTCTTTCATTTTTTCTATTAAATGAGTTCTGTAATGTTTTTCATATAAGTAAAGCCGTCTAGTTGGATATTGAATTGCAAATAAAACTGAAATGAAAAAAGTAATTAAGAAATTTCAAAAAGATGCCACTCATTTTGTGAATGCAAAGTTTTTAAACAGAAAACCTCAGTTCACAATAAGGGTATGATCATCACAGCCGAATAGCAAATATCAAACAAAAGAAATTGTATCTGACCTTTATGAGAAATAACTTCATGTAACTGATTAAAACTAAAATAAATTAAAGGGACATGACACAGGTATTAACAGTACGGTATATCAAAGTCAACTTTATTATCAAAACTGCAATATGTACAGGACATACAAAGGATTTAAATTGCATTTCTCTATCAGTCCCTATGTGCAACAGTAACCATTTCAACAATAAACAAGCATAAAAAGAATTAAAAGTTTTTAGTAGTGTCCTGAGTTTTTTGCATAGTAGTTTTTCATAGTAGTATAAAAGTATAAAGTTTCACCAACACCAAACAATTAAACAATTACACCAACATTTAATAAACATAATCATAAAATGAAATAGAGTGTAATACTGTCCTGATTTTTTTGCATAGTAGTTTTTCACAGTACAGTAGTATAAAAGTAAAAAAAGTTTCACCAAGACCAAAAACACCAACATTTAATAAACAATCATAAAATGAAATAGTGTAATACTGTCACAAAGTATAAAGTATAAAAAGTATATCTATAAAATAAATGAAGGTTCTGGCATTTGACATTTGTAAAGAGTGACAAAGCAGCATATGAGGTTAATGTACACAGTATATGTATGAGGTAGTTGATGTAGGTATAGAGATAAAGTGTCATTATGCAGTAAGGCTAGTAAAAAGAATATATACAGTATAACAGCAGTAGTGTAGATATAAAAAGTCTAGATGTAAACAGTAGTAATAAATGTAAACGGTATTAATTAATGTAAACAGTGAATGTAAACAGTAGTATGATTATAGGCAGAAATGTACTACAAACCTTAGTGCAAATATAATTAGTGCAAACTGAATGAGCACGTGACCGAGAGTTTAGTGAATAACCTGTTTGATGACAGAGTCCAGTGTTAAAAAATTGGTGTTGTGTGGTAATGTGTGTGAAAGTTTTTTGTGATTAAGGCAGTACAAGGGGGAGGGAGGGCAGAGCTAGCAGAGTGTTAAGCATCCTGACTGCCTGATTAACAGAGCTGATATTTTGATATCAGAGCAATATTTCTTCACAGAACAGAGCTATATTTATTCTCATATGTACTAAAGTAAAGCTTTACAATGATGCATGCTCTATAATCCAAGTAGAAAACTAATAAAGCTAAGTCTTGTCCGCTGGAAAATAAAAAAATAATGGTATAAACGTTTCGTCTTTCGTCAGAAAGACTTCATCAGTCTGAGCTGATCAGTCTTATAAATAGCACCCTCTCACAGTGGATAGACCAGTTTGTTTTGTTTTTTGAATGTCCAGAGGACCAGACTTAGCTTTTTTAGGTTCATCTTTACAGGTTAACCTTAATTGGCCAGACAAGCGCGGAGGTAAAAATAAAAAAAGAAGTGGTCAACCTTTTGTTGTATGGTTTGCAGTACTTTCATATCACGACGAACTCTCTCAATAAACATGTCGTATTCTGTATAAATAACAAAGTCACACCAGTCAAATCCTGAAATTAACATCTGTCCCTGTATCTGCCAGTAATATGGGTGTGTATGTTTGAGTGTCTGCCTACCATCCCTAATCAAGATGTAAGAGCAGTCCACGTAGCTCGTCACATTTGGGCATTTAACTTCTAAAAGGCCAAATGCTTGTTGCTCCTCCGGATCGTACACAATTCCATCTGGTGATGACCCCATCCATGGTGCGTCAGGATGGATCAGGAACCCACATGGGTAGTGGTTGACCTCTCTTACCCTGCAGTACTCCTCTACAGCTGTTGGCTCTAAGGCAAGCCCCCGACGCATGTCAGCAGTCTGACTGCAGGGTCTCAGAAGCCTTTTTGCAAGGTTTTCAGCAGAGCTGTCACTCCTGGTGTGACAGACCTCCCTAAACCTTGTTGATGTAACTCTAAACTTTCTAACTTGGTGCCACTCTGCACAGAAACTTTGCTCCCGCGTGCTGCTCTCAATTCTGTGAGACATCTGTAATGTTGTCTCCAGGGACTTCATATGGTGGTACTGTTGTTCCGTACATACGTATGCACAGCTGGACTGTTCAAGTCTGTAACTGTCGAGTGGCAACTGTGGTGGAGAAGGGGCGTGTTGATGTGGACGGGTCCTGGGAACTACCCTTGCTGGCAGCTGATATGACAGAAAACTTCCCTCTTGTACTGGACCAAACAAAGAGTCAACAAGAGGGACATCGCTAGAGACAGCCATTGTGGTGATCATTGGCGCTTTATCAGCTGGAAGTCCCTGGTACTCTTCCTGTACCCTTAGGGTCGAGATGGGTGGCAGAGGGCAGGTAGCACCTTTATACAAGTTGCTTCTGTGTAGAAAAATAGAAAATTTTCATAAAGAAGAAATCAATATGCAAATTATGACAATTATACTAAATTAAAACTATGTTATTGTTTTTTAGGGAATGAAATTATTGTGTTGTTCTAAAACGTTTGTATGTGTGTCTGTGTTCTTTAAATTAAAACAAACCTAATTCCTTCAAAGATTTTCCTCTCTCTAGGTTTTGCAGAGACGACGACCATGTCCTTCACTGGACCAGGTTTTATGCCCTGCATCCAAAAACAACATTGCTGCTGTGAATATTGAACTAATTAATAAGCATGAATAAAGAGTCATTTATATTTAGTTACCATTGTCCTTGGTTTATGCCACTTCTGTTCCGTGTCTGTGCAGCTTAGGACCGGAGGAACAGCTGGAAGCTTCAACAGGGAGTAGTGAGCCGTCTGGTAGAGCAGAGCTGCCACATGGCTGCACAAGACTGTACCTGCCACACAGGTGCACTGGCATCCCTGAAACACCACCGGATTTGATTCCCTCAGCACCATCTGTGTACAAAACCAAATATTTTCAGAGACCACAATGTACCAGCTCTAAGTGCTATTATAAAAAGACAACCATAGTTTGACAACTATATACAGTATATATATATATACTGTGCATATGTATGTATATATATATATATATATATATATATATATATATATATATACTATGTGTATATATATATATATATATATATATATATATATATATACTGTGTATATATATGTGTATATATATATGTGTGTATATATATATATACACACACACACATAGTACATATATATGCTGTATATTTTACAATAACAGACCTGAAGCAACTTTTTCTTTATGTACCTCAGAAATAAACAAATAAAGTAAACACAAGATCGGATTTTTGTTTTTGTTTATTTATTCAATCATAGATAACTTTTGTATTCAATTACTGTTATGTGGTTTAGTTTGACTATCATTTATAAAATGTGTACTTCTCCAAAGTCGTATTAGCTTGTTAAAAACACAGCCCTGTAGTGAACATGTTGGGTTGCTTTGACTTACACTCAAACAGTGGGGCTTCTGGCTCTTCCTCATTGACGGGAAACACTCAGCCTTAACTGTGACTTCTCCTGCCTCCTTGTTTGAAACTAACATTTGGGTTAATAAGAAACATTGTACAGAGAAAACACGTTTACTCAACAGATTAGCAAGCAAGGCTAACTATGTTTGCTGTGTTAGCCTACATGAGGCAGTTTGGTGAAATGAAAAGAAATACCGACTTACCTTCATAGTTATTTATGTAGTTGGACACATAAAGCTTAAACCCTTTGTCCTTTTTTGATGTGGGCGCTTTAGAAAACGTATGAATAATTCTGTAAACATCATTGACTGTTACTGCCGGCAAGTCCTGCAGAGATCGAGTGAAGAACGCCATCCTGTGCCTGTGACCCGGAAGTGCGCCTGCTGGCCCATGAATGCGGAAATGTTAAAACGGAAGTCCGTGGCATATAGGCAATTTATTGCCTATGATTTGGGGTAAATTAGTTATTACAAAATATTTTAAACCCTCCTCTCTGCCCATTAACATGTAGGAAAACAACAGTAGACACTTCAAAAACAACTGCAGCACTTAGAAATATTTTCAACAGGCAAAGCATTCTGATCCCTCCCTCTCAGAGCCATATGTGGCTCTGCCCCCTTGTGGTCTGTTGAATTTCAAATTCAAGCTCTGTTTTTATTGGCTGATTCAAATTCAAGCTCTGTTTTTATTGGCTGGTTACAAACTCTGTTTTTATTGGCTGGAAAATGGTGGGTCACCTTTTCTTTTTAGAAATGCTTATTTACCACCTGGAGAAGCAAGGGGACAATATATATATATTTTTTTTCAGAGATTACCTGGCTAACATCAGTCTGTCAGGAGGTAGTGACAGAGTGAAGAAATATGTTAATTAAAAAAAGCTACATACTGAAGCTTTAAGGGCATGATTTTAGTTTAAATCTCTTGAACATTTTTAAGAAGAAACTTGAGTTAATTTGAGACATTTTATTCAGAATTACCATCCCTATTTGTATTTTAAGTGGCATTATTTAAAAAAGTGAAGGGTTGTTCAGAAAATCTTATAAACTTTACTTTATGTAACAGGGTGGTTTGATTTAGAAGTGTATGTAAATTCCCACTCATGTTGGGGCACATGAACGCACCTCCTTGCCCCGGTTTTACCACCACCGGTCTTCAGTGTTGCTAGGCTCATTGTTTGCTGTAATAAATGCTTTTTTGAAGTTTAATCATAAAACTACCTTTTTGTGAGATTAGCAGCCAGTTTTACTCACGACAGACACGAAGGGAGGAAATTTTTAGGTTAATTTGGAACAAAACGGTAAACTTTCTACAACCGCCGTCGAGAAACTAAAACACCGCCAACTTACGGCTGGGTGCTCCAAGAAGTCCTGTCCGTCCTCCACCCAGGCTCCTACCGACACCACTGCCTGGTTCCGCTCAGCCAACACTTTGCTGGTTCTGGAGGCGCGACGTCTCTCCATTTGACCCGCTTTAGCTCCGTTCCTGCGCTGTGTGGTGGAGGCCTGGACATGGCTAGCGCTCATTAGCATAGACATACAGTATATGATATCTATGCTCATTAGCATCAGATGCTCAAGACGAGCTAATCAAGCCGTTGACCTGGCAGTCACCGATAAACTGCACGAGGCAACTCGGTCGACTTATTTACGATATTTAAACAGAACAATACTGTACTTATAACTTAATACATATATAATGGCACAACTAGAACCATTTAAAAGACAATAAACAGAAGCTCCCTTCACTTTGTTTTCAGCTCACCACTGCCCCTAGCGGACAGGAGGACATATTACACTTTATCGGTCAAAAACATGTTACAAATTAAATACTGTACTATGCTGGTGAAGATTCTCAGTCGTCCAGGACATGATGAAATCAAAAAAGGCGTTCAATACAGGATCAACTGGACTTTATTTGTTGCAGAATACTGTATATACTGTACTGTATCTATGCCCGTTTTGTGTATAAAGAATAGCTAAATTGTGAACCATTGTGCAATAGTCTTATGACACCATTTCATTAATTCATGTAATTCTAATAATGGAGCATATTTTCTGACATTAAAGCAATAATTTCCAAAGGTTTTCTGAAGCTTTCATTTATTCCTCTTCAGATATTGGCTTTTATTTTTTTCTTATTTTCATTCCATTACTGTACTTGTATCTGATCATTTTTCTTACTACGTTTTTTACATTTTCTTACTACGTTAAACCTTATGACAGTCATTTATACATCATTCAAGAATATTAGAATAATGTTTTCATGCTAGTATTTTTAGTTGGTTTTTCTTAGTTCATACCTTAGATCTTGTTACTGTTTTCTTTTACATTTTAGACAATTACCACCACATGTGGTGGAACAAAATTGTGTAAACAGGGTCCCAGTTGCCAGTTACATCCAATGTGTACCACATGTAGTGCAAATGACAAAGAAACTCTGATTCTAAATAAGACACAAACTTAACAAATGTAACTAACTATACTAAATCATATCTTTAGACAGCTTCCTAGCAGTCTCTCATGAAAGTATATGTTTTATTTTCCTTAAATAATTAGATTCAAACAGAATGATCACCAAACTTTTGAGGAAACTAGAAAATTGAAGAGAAAAAAAGTGGTACACATACACCCAGCGACAAACTATTATACAGCAATCCATAGCAAAGGCCCGAGAAGAGAAGATCTTGTTTAACATTTGACCTTGAAGCTGGGGGTGATAGTGTACGTGACACTCCATCAAGTAGAGTTGCATTCGGTTCCAAAAAAATCCAGCCCGTAGAAATCATTTCCGAACCCCACCTGAACCAACACATTAACAGTAAATACAGGTCGGAACCTGAAAAGCACCGCAACATTTTTAATTAAGCTTTGACTGCTTATAGTTATTAAAGCTCAGCGGCCCTGTGCAGCTGAGGTGGCGTTTGTCCTTTCATGGCCGTCAAAGCCCATTAAATCCCTGCTTCTGCCTGCATTCTGCATTATTCACACATGGACCCTGCTCTGACATGTCGGGTATTTTGGGATCTCACCTGTTTTGGTCGTCAGCCGCGTGCGTCCGCTGAGTGCAGCTGAATCTTTTTTAAATTACACCACCTTCTAAAGGAAAGAACAAATGCATTTCATTTGTTTGAATGTCTTTCTTTACTTTAAATGTACTTTCTTTTATCTCTTTCAAGGCCGGTCAGCGCACGGCGGTCAAATGGCCGCGTGTGGCTGTTGATTGTATGACAAGCCATGTTGCCATATAATTGAATCGTCAGCCGCGCGCGTCCGCTGACGCAATAAAAAGCCCGGCTCGCACATTACGTACTATGGCCTGGCTCGGCCCTAATCTGGGTCGGGCTCCGGGTGCGGGTTAGAAATGACAGCTCTACCATCAAGGGGTGATGCGTATGTGCATGAAATTTCGTTATGGGCCGGACAAGAGAAAATTTACGTACAAACGTATTAGGCTGCCTTCAGGCCCAGGCCTCCCTTGCAAAAGAGATCTGTGATCTCAGCAGGATTTGCCTGGTTAAATAAAGGTTACCGTAATAATAATAAAAATGTCCCGGCTACGACGGACTTATTAAAAAAAGTTAGAAAACAGCAGAGACCTGATATACCCGTATTTTCCGGAATATAGGTTGCAGCTTTTTATCCTTTTTGCATGCCCTGCGACCTATGTTCAGGTGCGACCTATATATGGATTTTTATAACATAAGCTGATTTGTAATCATTTATTAACAAAAATTAAACTGAGACACACTCTTACAATGTCAGCTAACAAATATATTTTTTAGGTGTTCATCCTGCTAAAATTATTCATTTATTAAAGAAAAGTTCAGCTCAGACACATATTTGCTATAATTTTTATCAAATGATTGTTTTTAAGTGTTAAGTTAAGTGTTTTTAAGTGTTAAGTGTTAAAGCTGCTATATGTAACTTTTCTAACAATATATTTTTAACATATTTCTTCACTCTGTCACTAGACTGATGTTAGAGAGGTAATCTCTGAAAAAAAAAAAAAAATATTGTCCCCTTGCTTCTCCAGGTGGTAAATAGGCATTTCTAAAAAGAAAAAGTGACCCGCCATTAACCAGCCAATAAAAACAGAGTTTGTAACCAGCCAATAAAAACAGAGCTTGAATTTGAATCAGCCAATAAAAACAGAGCTTGAATTTGAATTTCAGCAGACCATGGGAGAGCAGAGCCATATATGGCTCTGAGGGGGAGGGATCAGAATGCTTTGCCTGTTGAAATTTTTTCTAAGTGCTGCAGTTCTACAGAAACTGCAGACTGAACCTTTAACAGTATTACACTTTTATTATTTCATTTTATGCTTATGTTCATTAAATGTTTAGTGTTTTAGTGTTGGTGTAAATTTTCATACTTTTATACTACTATGCAAAAACTCAGGACAGTGTTACACTTTTACTATTTTATGCTTATGTTTATTAAATGTTTCAGTGTTTAAATGGTTACTGTTGCACCGAGGGACTGAGAGAAACGCAATTTCAATCCTGTGTATGTCCTGTACATATTGCAGTTCTGACAATAAAGTTGACTTTGACTTAATCTTCTTAATAGCCTTGCTGTGCGCTCCTGCGGAAGAGACATTTGCAGCAGAGCTAAACACGGTCCACATTTTGACGTAGGTGCAACCTATATTCAGGTGCGACCTATATATGGATTTTTCCAATTCTTTGGCAATAATTGGACAATGCGACCTATATTCAGGTGCGACCTATATTCCAGAAAATACGGTAGGACTAGAGTTAATTTGATCCTTTAACTGTTTGCCAAGTTCTGGGGTTGAAACAAAGAAATGCCTCTTTATATGCGTTTGAACCTGTGCACCTGTCAAACAGTGGAACAGGACAGAGCTGCAGGTCGGAGTTTCTTGAATTTGGGCCGGTTTCAGTAAATTAAAGGATTACAGCACAGTGTTTGGTCCTGCAGCAAAATTTTGATCCCAGCAACCAGCAGGTGGAGCTGCACAAAAAGCAAACAACTTAAAACAGAATTTATTGCACGTCATTAAATCCTGACCAGTTTGTGAATCCACCCACACGCTTTAATAACAGGATGAAACGTTGATTATGGGATCAGAAACGTTCGGTGTCATGCAAATTAGTTATTAAATCGAGAACCTTTTTATTCTTCGTGGACATGCAGAATTGTTTTCTCCCTTTCCAACATCACTACTGCATTTATAATAAGTTTTAGTATTTCCACTGTAATGAAAACATTTATTCAAACTATCATTCTGAGCAGCAGACACACAAAAATAACAACTGCTATCTCTCAGCAGGAACATATATGATCCATTCAACCGTATAAAATAATGAAAAATTTAGAATTTTAAAAAGCTGCCTTCATTGAATAGCTTTATTTAAAAAAGACTGAGTCATTACAGAAGATGTTGTATAATACACATTAGATATAAATATTACTTTGAATTTCTGTGGTTCTGATAAACTTCTGTAGGACGTCTGTGTTTGGAGTGGAATCCACCTGAGGAGGAAAAAATGAATAAATGAGTAAAAAACAATTAGTTCAGGTACATTTTAATAGAGACAACACAAAGTGCATTTTATAATGTTCAGCAAGCAAATGAGCTATGACACATTTTAATTCAGGGCGTGTTAACCCCCTTAAGTTCAATTTTATTGTTTTTACAGAATCCATTTCACTCACTACCTTTCACAAAAGATTTAAAATAAAACCATGTTTCTATATGGAAATCTGACAAAATTAGTCCTTTTAGTCAAATCTTGACTTGAGGGATGACTCTCAGCTACTACCACACCAAAATTATCTCAATGAATGTAAAATAGGCGGCCGTGGCGTAGTGGTAATGGCAGTCGTCCCCCGATCGGAAGGTTGGATGTTCGAATCCCGGTTCCCCACACCATGTGTCGTTGTGTCCTTGGGCAAGACACTTCACCCCAAGTTGCTCCCGGTAGGACTGGAAAGCACCTTGCATGGTAGTTTGCCGCTACCGGTGTATAAATGTGTGTAGCATTCAATGTGTGTAGCGCTTTGAGATTTTCACTAATGAAAAGTGCGTTAATTGAATTTATTATTATTATTATTATTATAAAATTGACAGTCATAGCAATTTTTGTGTTTTCTAAGGCTACGTGTGGCCATTTTAAATTAACTTCAATGACTCGTAGACTTAAGAGAAATTACTTTCTGTGAGTTTGATTTAAAAAATGTGTTTGGTAGTTTATTTTGCAAAAAAAGAATTTGAGTCAGTTACATCTTCACCCGACTTCCATGGCAGCATGACAAAAAAAATCCACATCACGCCTAAACGTTTTAGTCGTGTCACGTTGTTTCTAAAGAAAACTCAAACAGCTAATGAAGTTATTTTAGTTTTGGATTCTAGATGCACTGTAGATGTATTTGGCAGCAGTTCTGTTGATAAAACTGAAGCGCTCTGACTTGGCATCCTCTCCAAGGATCTGGCTGTCGGCTCGTAGAAATGGTAAAAATAAGAAACGCAAACGATGCCAAACAGATGCACAAAATACAATTTCTCATAAACAAAGATTAAATGTTTAAAACATGAAAACTGTGGAGTTGTGGGTTTGGTTATAAATGGAAACCAAAAAGTAAAAGACAACGGTAGGAACAGGCTTTTGGCAACAGCAGCTCCTCTGGCTATAAAACCCAATCTCATCAGCTGTCAGAACCTGCAGTTACATCCTCGACTGGAGCGCAGCCAGAACTCCCAAGATGTTGGACATCTGTGACTATCCTTGCTTTGTGACCTTTTCAAAACCCTCTCAGATACAGAACGAAAAGGCAACTCACCTGTATAGACCTGCCAAGCTTGGTTAGCGCAGGCTTATAGGTCTCCATGGTGACAGAATCGGGGCCAATGACATCACTGTAACACTGGTAAACAACAGCAGCGATGCGGTGGACCTGGCAGTGGTTCAGTACTGATGAAACAGCACAAAGAACAAAGCAAGGGTATCAGATTACTAGAACGTGACCTGGATGAAAGCTAAAGAGTTTCACTTTAGTGATGAAGATCAGAGTTCCTCATCCTGATGAAACATCTTTGTTCGGATTAGATGTACTTAAGAGGACCGGAGACGTAACAATCCCATCAGGATGCAGGACGATGAATGCTCTGAGAGTGGAGAGGGGCCTAATGGCCCTACGTTTCATTCAGCTGGCAGACACATTTGTTCAAAGAGTCACGTGGGGTTTATTGTCTCACTCAAGGACGCCTCGACAGAATGAGACAAGAATTAAACCTGTCAAAAGCTGTGTACACAGACTACAGTGAAACTGAAACCTATTTCCTAAAGTTACCTTTGGCCTTTGGTTCTGGATCAATCCCACATACCTATCTTACTCATACCCCTATACTGTATTTTGCTCAAACACAACTCAATTTACCAGTGGGTTGCTGGTTGGAATACACCCCACTTCAATAAAACACCATCAAATGTCACTTAGATTTGAACCCAATCCCATTCCATTTGGACCCAGTTCTAGTGGACCACGCTGCTAGCAGAACAACACTGCTAACAGTACCACGCTGCTAACAGGACCACACTGCTAGCAGTACCAAGCTAACAGAACTACACTACTAGCAATACCACGCTGCTAACAGGACCACGCTGCAGATAGAGCCACACTGCTAGCAGTACCATGTTAATAGAACTACACTACTAGCAGTACCACACTGCTAACAGGACCATGCGGCAAACAGAGCCACACTGCTAACAGTACCATGCTGCTAACAGGACCATGCTGCAGACAGAGCCACACTGCTAACAGTACCATGCTGCTAACAGGACCATGCTGCAGACAGAGCCACACTGCTAACAGTACCACGCTGCTAAAAGGACCACACTGCTAGCAGTACCACGCTAACAGAACTACACTACTAGCAATACCACCCTGCTAACAGTACCACGCTGCTAACAGGACCACACTGCTAGCAGTACCAAGCTAACAGAACTACACTACTAGCAATACCACGCTGCTAACAGGACCACGCTGCAGATAGAGCCACACTGCTAGCAGTACCATGTTAACAGAACTTCACTACTAGCAGTACCACACTGCTAACAGGACCATACGGCAAACAGAGCCACACTGCTAACAGTACCATGCAGCTAACAGTACCATGCTGCTAACAGGACCATGCTGCAAACAGAGCCACACTGCTAACAGTACCATGCTGCTAACAGGACCATGCTGCAGACAGAGCCACACTGGTAACAGTACCATGCTGCTAACAGGACCATGCTGCAGACAGAGCCACACTGCTAACAGTACCATGTTAACAGGACCATACTACTAGCAGTACCATGCTGCTAACAGGACCATGCTGCAAACAGAGCCACACTGCTAGAAGTACCAAGCTAACAGAACCACACTGCTAGAAGTACCATGCTGCTAACAGGACCATGCTGCAAACAGAGCCACACTGCTAGAAGTACCAAGCTAACAGAACCACACTGCTAGAAGTACCATGCTGCTAACAGGACCATGCTGCAGACAGAGCCATGCTGCTAACAGGACCACATAGCAAACAGAGCCATACTGCTAACAGGACCACGCTGCAGACAGAGCCACACTGCTAGAAGTACTAAGCGAACAGAACCACACTACTAGCAATATCACCCTGCTAACAGGACCATGCTGCAAACAGAGCCACACTGCTAGAAGTACCAAGCTAACAGAACCACACTACTAGCAGTACCCAAAGCACCTGGCGGCAGATGTGTCATGGTGATCAGTTCAGGCAGTTTGATAGGCGTCTGGAGTAGAGGCATGACATTTGAGGTGATGCTGCTATTTGACGTGAAGTTGTGTCCCATAGTCACCATGGCTAATCGTCTGTGTAGGTCTGTGTGCATACCCTTCACTTCATCAGACAGTGGTTTCGTGTAGTCCCGTCTTGCCCAGCTACCTGTTCCTGGGTGGTTGCTTAGTCCATACAGGCACGCTTGTTGGTCTGTGGGCACAGTAGCAGGTTGCAAACCTGAATTGTGGGTAGCATAAGGTAGATGAGCACAGATGTAGCAGTTGGTAGTTTTCCCTTCATAAGCAGTTTTGTTCATCAGTTGCCACCATAAGTTGGTGCTGTAGTCATGGGGGTGTTCAGATCTCAGCAGATTAGTGATATTGCCATTCACTATGTAACATGCTCCCATCACAACACAACAAACAGCCCACCTGACCTGTGATGCTCCCATTGTTGCTAGGTATACAGAAATACTAAAAACCCAAATTGTCCTAACAGAGTGCAGAGTGATTCTCATANCACATCTTGTCTAAGTCTTGCTTCCACAACTCTCTCCCAGATCTTCATCGTGTGGCTCATCAACTTAATTCCCCTGTAGTTGCTACAACTCTGTACATCACCCTTGTTCTTAAAAATGGGAACCAGCACACTTCTTCTCCATTCCTCAGGCATTTTCTCACCCTCAAATATTCCATTAAATATTTGAGTCAAAAACCTCACTGCCATCTCTCCAAGACATTTCCAAACCTCCACTGGTATGTCATCAGGTCCTACTGCCTTCCCCTTCTTCATTCTTTTCAGAGCTTTCCGGACTTCACCCTCACTAATCTTTCCCACTTCCTGGTCCACAGTTTCTATGACCTCCACTCTTCTTTCTCTTTCATTCTCTTCATTCATTAGCTCCTCAAAGTAATCCTTCCATCTTCCCATCACACTCTCCTCACTTGTTAGAACATTCCCATCTTTAATAAGCCTAACCTGCTGCACATCCTTTCCAGCCTGATCCCTCTGTCTTGCCAATCGGTACAAGTCCTTCTCGCCCTCTTTAGTGTCCAGTCTCCCATATAACTCATTGTACGCCCTCTGGCCTCAATAGAAGTCAAAGCACTCGATCTGTCGATAACTCTGTTAATCTGTTAAAGCACTACTATGTACAGTAGTTGCAGGCACCTTGTTGTAATGTGTTCATTTTCACATGTAATTAGCTCAGAGGCATCTCATCCTCCTTCTTTGTCAGCACATTACTTGCTTCCTGCATCAAAAAGGAAACAGCTGTTAGATTTTCAGTTGAACCCAGGTCATATGAGCAGTAAACGTCAATCAGGCTTTGATTTGCATAAAACTCATTTGTTCTGTTATCAGGGTTATCTCCTGTTTTCTTTTTCAGCCCTTTCTCAGCATGATGATACATAAAAACATCAACAGTACACGTGTCCAGTTCTACAAAGTGTTTCTTTATCCAACTTGAAATCTTTGGTGTACAACATTGTAGCAGACCGTTCTTCAGCTGTTGCTGATAAGCTGAGGTTGGTTCGTCATTGTGATCGATACCGCTATAAATTTTGAAATCCTTTTCATATTTTATTCTAAAATCATCAACATCTTCCCCTTGTTTTTGTTTGATTTCAGAGAGTGCAGCTCAATCAGCTCTTCATTTGAAAACTGTGCGCACTCTACCACAAAGAGCATCCCACTGTCGTTTGTAATGTCCATTTAGGTCGTATGGGGTTGTTATATCATAGGGGAGAGGGGCTTCATCATTTCCCCTGCCTGTGTAGTCACCACGCACTTGGGCCCAATGTTTTCCCAAAGATGACTGAGCTGCTACACTGGTCTCATGACCATCAAGACAATAGGAATGTATGATACCCTCCATATCCATGATCCACATTTCAGGATCCTCTAAGTGACTAGTAACTCCTTCAACAGCTTTTCTATCTTCTTCGAGGGTCCATGGCCTAAAAACTAAAGCATGTTGCGGGTGTAGGAGTCCTGCCTTCCCCTCCAACATCCTCAAGCAGCAGCTAATCAGCTGATTAGCTACACCTGCACCTGCCTCCTAGACCTCCACCTCCTGCTCTACTTAAACCACAACCAGACGTTCAGCCAATGCTCGAACATTAGATTACTTTGGGCAATGTTTTGACAGCCTCAGATTCCTAGTTATTGACTCGTCTGCACTAACCTGTTTGCCTTTGCCCGTCTGTTCAGCTCCTGTTCCGTCCTGCTTGCCCGCTCGTCTCCAAGGCTGCGTCTGGTTGCCAACCCTGCACACCAAACCCATAACTAAGGACTTAATTCTAGACATCTTCACCACTCTTCAACTTCATCTGTACTCACCCACTGGACCCACAGTCTCTCTGGACCTCGCCCTCCGTAAACCCATTACTCCGACGCCACCTGCAAACAAATTCTACAGTAAGGACAAATACTTCTATCAGCACAATTGTTATAAAGAATCATTTGGACCTCAGGATATTCACCGCCTCCTCTCCTCTCCACAGTCCATTCCAGTTCCTGCACTGTAAATGGGGTCATATTCAGCAAACATCATTTTAGAATGTTCGAGCCAACCAGACCCTCAAGGCCAGACCAAAGACAGTCAGAGGGACCAAGCAATATTAGCTCTACAGGCCCGGAGTGAAAGTAACGAGCACACTCTAACTAAACTTCTCACCCAACAGAGTGAACTTGGTAGCATGATACACACTATTGGACAACAAGTCGCCGCCCGTGACTACCAAGGGCCCCGAACTATCCCGTCCATCTGAACCAACTCCAGTTGCAGTTCCAGCATCAACATACAGACATGAACCTGATGTCAGACCTACCGAACTCTTTGGTGGAGACTCCAAGCTGGTGGGTGGTTTCCTCCTCCAGTGTGAGCTCGCATTCAATCAAGCACCCATCAGGTATGGCTCTGACTCATCCCGCATCTCCTATATTGTCACTGCCCTGAAAGGCGACGCTCTGCAGTGGGCCACCGCTCATCTCCGCTCACGTTCCTTGTCCTCCCTGTCATTCACAAACTTTATAAGAGACTTTAAACTAGCTTTCGATCACCCTCTGTTGCAAGAGGAAGCGCAACAAAGATTATTCACAATCAGACAGGGTTCAAGCTCTGTCGCAGAGTTCTCCATCCGTTTCCGGGTGATCGCGGAAAAGTCAGGATGGGAAAAGATCGCACTAAAGAGCGCTTTCCGAAACGCGCTTAATGACAACATTAAGGACCAAATCGCCACACAAGAGCCTCCCCATGATTTAGAAGATCTAATCTGTCTCGCAATTAGAATCGACACTCGAAACAGAGAACGTAAATTGGAAAGGGACTACAAATCCTGGGACCGCCCCTCAACTGGAAGTAGTTCCCTGACACCAGTCTTCCCCGAACCAGAGCCAATGCAGGTGGGTCGGGCAAAACTGTCCCCTGAGGAAAGACAACGCAGATTATCTGCAAATGAGTGTCTATATTGTGGAAAGAGTGGCCACTTTGTGAAAAACTGTCAGCTCCGTTTAAAAGGCCAGAACCACCAATAAATCAGGAGATATTGGTGAGTAATTTAACTTCAACTCCTGAGAAAAATTTCTGTCTCCCTGCTACTGTTTATTTTGATAAAGATTCTTTTTCCACTCAGGCTTTAAAGGGGACCTCAGATGTGTTTTTTAAATTTTTATGGTATTTCTGTGTGATATCCAGACCCTATTCCTTCAATTTAATGCACAAAATAATTATTAGATAATCAATTATACCCTTTTTAATTCTGCCATTTTTAACTTTCGTTTTGAACGACCGGTTCTGATAGAAGTTCTGAAGTCCACGCCCTTCAAAGATCTGTTTACGCCCTCTGTAACAGCCAGTATCTGTAATGTGTTGTTGTTTTAAAATTAGCTCTTTTTTTATTACTCATTTGACTTACTGTTAGTGTTAACTTAAGATAACTTACCGAAACCCGTCTGAGCGCGCCGCAATGTGCTGCTCCTTTTAGCATTAGACCTCCCGAATCCGATGCTAATGTTAGCTTGTTCCTCTTCCGGTATTTGCCAGCTCCGCTCGTTGCACGCGGCGATTTTGGGAGTTATCGCTGTTCCAGTCAAGACAACACAAAGTTCACCAAGTGTCTCCCGTAAATTAATCCATAAGGAGAAGGTCCTCGCTGCTGTGAGGCTGCTGGGACGCTGCAACGAGGCTGTACAATTGAAGCTCCGCTCCATCCGCCAGAAGCAGTGTCCCGTTGCCGCCGGTCCCTATGCCGGGAGTCCGCTCGTTTAATTTTTGCCGGCTGCGCGTTGGGAGCGATCGCAAATACACTAAAAATTGAACTAAAACATAAAAATAACAATTATACTTTATTTATAAAGCCATTTAAAAAACACAGCTGCAACAAAGTGCTGTACACATGAAATTAAGAACATATAAACAAAAGATGAGATGAAATCATGAAAAACAACAGTCATGTGTTTAATACAGAAGTGGGTTGAGCCTAACCAGGGGTTGCTAGGTGAGGGGCTGGACTCAGGTTTGAGGTGATTGGCTACGGCTTGTGACGTCAATAACTGCAGGAAGTGTGAATCCAGGTGTATTTATCAAAAATAAATAAATCTACTTAGAGTAAATAAACCACTGGGTGCATTTTTTTGGCCTTAGGACTGTTTTTTTATGAAGTAAATACCCAAAGTTTAGTAAAAAAAACATTAAAAAGTGAATTTTGCATCTGTGGTCCCCTTTAATTGACTCTGGTGCAGAACAGAATTTGATTTCCTTGGATATTGTGAAGTTTCTTAACCTACCCATGCTTCCTTTAAACAGCTCTGTCAGTGTCAGAGGTCTCACTGGACAGACCATCACTTCCATCTCCCACTTGACTCAAAACATTCACCTGGTGCTGTCAGGTAACCATCATGAGAAATGTGATTTTTTTCATTTTTGATTCCCCTAAGCCCCAATTGATTTTAGGTTACCCATGGCTGCTAAAACACAACCCCCAGATTAACTGGAAAAATAACATGATTGAACATTGGGGTGAGGCCTGTTTAGTCGATTGTTTACGTTCTGCCATCTCTTCTGGTTCTGTCTCACCCCCCAGTAAGGAAGAGATTGACCTTTCCAGAGTGCCCTCCGTATATCATGCGCTTGCCCCAGTTTTTAGTAAACAGAAAGCCATCTCCCTACCACCTCACAGACCCTATGATTGCCCCATAGATCTCCTTCCTGGTGCCCCTCTGCCGTCTAGCAGACTGTACAACCTGTCAGGCCCAGAGAGGGAGACTATGAGGCAATACATAGAGGAATCTTCAAAGTCAGGTATTATCCGCCCGTCTACTTCTCCCCTCGGTGCACGGTTTTTCTTTGTTTCAAAGAAAGATAAGACTTTGAGACCCTGCATCGACTTCAGGGGACTTAACAACATCACCATTAAAAATAAGTATCCCCTTCCTCTAATTGACTCTGTGTTTGAACGGCTTCGGGACTCCAGAATGTACACTAAACTTGATCTCCGCAACGCCTATCACTTAGTGAGAATTCGAGAAGGGGACGAATGGAAGACCGCTTTTAAGACACCCCTAAGACACTATGAGTACTTGGTCATGCCCTTTGGACTCACTAACGCCCCTGTTGTTTTTCAAAACTTAATCAATGATGTCCTGAAAGATTTCCTGGATGATTTTGTGTTTGTTTATCTTGATGATATTTTGATTTTCTCTAAAGACCCTGCTCAGCAAACCAGACATGTCAAAGCAGTTCTCCAAAGGCTTTTGGAGAACAAATTGTACGTGAAAGCTGAGAAATGTGAATTCTCTGTGCCTTCTGTTCCCTTTCTGGGATTCATTTTTGAAGAGGGACAGGTTCGATCCGACCCAGAGAAGATAAAAGCGGTGGCTGAGTGGCCTACATCCCAGGACAGAAGACAGCTCCAACGGTTCCTGGGCTTTGCAAATTTCTACCGACGCTTCATCAAAGACTACAGTCAGGTAGCCTCGTCATTAACACAACTCACCTCTCCCATCCGTAAATTTGTCTGGTCCCCAGAGGCTCCCAGAGGCGTCTGTCTCCTGCCGAACGAAATTACGATGTGGGTAACAGAGAACTGTTGGCCATCAAGATGGCCCTTGAAGAGTGGAGACATTGGTTGGAGGGGGCTGAATTACCATTTGTGATATGGACAGATCACAAGAATCTTGCCTACATTCAGGGAGCAAAAAGGCTCAATGCGAGTCAAGCACGTTGGTCTTTATTTTTTGCACGCTTCAATTTCTCCATCTCATACATACCCGGTTCTCGTAACGTTAAACCTGATGCTCTTTCCCGCCAGTTCTCCTCTTCTGAGACCGAATCACCGGAGACTATTCTGCCTCACTCCTGCACTGTAGCAGTCATGACCTGGGACATTGAGAGAGAAATCCTGGAGGCCCAGAAGACCGAACCAGACCCTGGCACTGGTCCCCCAGGGAGAAAGTATGTTCCCTCTGCAGCCATCAGCAAAGTCCTCCATTGGATCCATTCAGCCAAGTTCTCCTGTCATCCAGGTATGAGTCGCACCCTCTCCTTGACAAAAAGACATTTCTGGTGGCCTAACATGGAGAGGGATGTCAGACAATACGTGTCTGCCTGCACCACTTGTGCGTGTAACAAGGCCACTAACAAACCCCCAGCAGGTCTCCTCCTTCCACTCCCTACGCCTGGGCGTCCGTGGTCCCACATAGCCTTGGACTTTGTCACCGGACTGCCTGTTTCTGAGGGTAATTCTGTTGTATGTACAATCATCGACCGTTTCTCCAAAGCCGCACACTTCATACCCCTAGTAAAACTACCCTCAGCATCCGAGACAGCACAGATCATGGTCAAACATGTTTTTCATCTGCATGGTATACCTCTTGATATCGTTTCCGACAGAGGCCCTCAATTCATCTCCCAAGTCTGGAAGGCCTTCTGTCAAGCTCTGGGAGCCACCTCCAGCCTGACGTCTAGTTATCACCCTCAGTCGAATGGGCAGACTGAGAGGTGTAACCAAGAGCTTAAAGCCGCTTTGAGGTGCGTTAACCCATTCTCCTGGAGTCAACACCTGCCTTGGGTTGAGTATGCACACAATTCCCAAGTTTCGTCTGCCACTAGTTTGTCCCCGTTTGAGGCCTCTTTGGGATACGCTTCGCCCTTATTTCCCTCACAAGAAACTGACATTTCTGTTCCCTCTGTCCAGCATCATCTCCGTCGGTGTCGCAGGGTTTGGCGCCAGACCAGGGCAGCTCTCCTCAGGACGGCTGAACAAAACAAGCGGTTTGCTGACCGCCACCGTTCTTCTGCTCCCGATTACCAGGTGGGGCAGAAGGTTTGGTTGTCCACCAGAGACATTAAATTAAAGGACACTCCCAGGAAGCTGGCCCCCAGGTTCATTGGCCCCTTCCCGATTGTCAAGATCATTGATCCTGCTACTGTCCAACTTCAACTGCCTTCCACCCTACGAATCCATCCCACGTTCCATGTCTCTCAGATTAAACCCGTCTCCACCAGCCCACTTCACCCTCCTGCCGACCCTCCTCCTCCGCCTCGATTCATCGACAATGACCCTGTCTACTCGGTCCGGCGCCTGCTGGACGTTCGTCGCAGGGGTCGACAACTCCAGTACCTGGTGGATTGGGAGGGCTATGGCCCAGAGGAGCGTTCGTGGGTTCCCCGCTCCTTCATTCTGGACCCCTCCCTTATCTCTTCTTTTTACAGGGACCACCCGGACAGGAGATCGCCTAGAGGCGATGCTAGAGGAGGGGGTACTGTAGGAGTCCTGCCTTCCCCTCCAGCAACCTCAAGCAGCAGCTAATCAGCTGATTAGCTACACCTGCACCTGCCTCCTAGACCTTCACCTCCTGCTCTACTTAAACCACAACCAGACGTTCAGCCAACGCTCGAACATTAGATTACCTTGGGTAATGTTGTGACAGCCTCAGATTCCTAGTTATTGACTCGTCTGCACTAACCTGTTTGCCTTTGCCCGTCTGTTCAGCTCCTGTTCCGTCCTGCTTGCCCGCTCGTCTCCAAGGCTGCGTCTGGTTGCCAACCCTGCACACCAAACCCATAACTAAGGACTTAATTCTAGACATCTTCACCACTCTTCAACTTCATCTGTACTCACCCACTGGACCCACAGTCTCTCTGGACCTCGCCCTCCGTAAACCCATTACTCCATTTTATTTTTGGCAGCACGGTGGCACAACTGGTAGAGCTGCTGCCTCTCAGCAAGAAGGTTGCCGGTTCAAATCCCGGTCCGGGGCCTTTCTGGGTGGAGTTTGCATGTTCTCCCGTGCATGCGTGGGTTTCCTCCGGGTACTCCGGTTTCCTCCCACAGACCAAAAAACATGCTTGTTAGGCTGATTGGTGACTCTAAATTGACCCTAGGTGTGAGTGTGAGAGTGGATGGTTGTTTGGTGTGAGTGAGACAGGTCCCTCTTGTAAATGAGTCCCCGTGACTCAACGAGGCTAGCCTGTATAAATAAAGGT
>JBBPBX010000105.1:0-55862 GCA_038048925.1 Garcialebias charrua | reverse complement strand
TGATGTTGGAAATTTGCACATTTGTCACAACATATATATCTTATATCATTCAGCTCTGTTAGTTTTTGCAAAATAAATTATAAATATATTAAAATTTCATTCCAAGTTATGGTAATTTTTTCTCTGGGACACGCCCCTAATAATCCACGCATTTCTGAAAAACGTCATTGTGACGTACACGTGGGCATAAGGCAGAGCATTGCCCGTTTGTCTGGTGTGTTAACTGCTTGCATTACAGATTCTTTTTCTGAAAGATCGCCTCTTTTTTTATGTAACTTGAAAAATGCCGTCACGTTGTAGCGCATTTGGGTGTTCTAATATCAGCAGTGAACAAGTGAGCATTCACAAATTCCCAAAAGATGAGAAACTTTGCCTAGAATGGACAAGTACAGAGAACGAGGGACATATGGTGTCCTAATAAAGAATCATATGTCTGCTGCGACAATTTTACTGCCGATCAGGTAACATCAGTAAAAAAAAATTATTCTTGGAGTGTTTATTAATGAGTTTTGGATGATTTACTGTCTTAAAAAGATAAATCTCAAACGCGATCGGGCCTTGCTGTTAGCTTAGCGTTAGCACAACAACAAAGAAAAACACCTCACGAAGCTAACCCCAATTAGCAACTGTTTATGAAATAAAACCGTGTCTAAATCACTTTTCCATTGATCGAGTGTCCAATAACTGTATTTGATGAATAATAACCCTTCGATTGCTTTAATACATTCAAGTACTATCAATAAGTTGTTTTTGTTCGCTGCTAACAAACTAGCCGACATCAGTAGTACACCCACGTAGCTTGTTATGTATGTGTTAATGATGTTTGCGCCATCAAGTAACATCAGGATGCTATTTTATACAGGGAGGGTTTATTAATGAGTTTTGGATGATTTACTGTCTTAAAAAGATAAATCTCAAACGCGACCGGGCCTTGCTGTTAGCTTAGCGTTAGCACAAGAACAAAGAACCACATCACGAAGCTAACCCCACTTAGCAACTGTTTATGAAATAAAACCGTGTCTAAATCACTTTTCCATTGATCGAGTGTCCAATAACTGTATTTGATGAATAATAACCCTTCGATTGCTTTAATACATTCAAGTACTAACAATAAGTTAGTGTTTGTTCGCTGCTATCAAACTAGCGACATCAGTAGTATACCCACGTAGCTTATGTATTTTTAAATTATGTCTGCTCAATCAAGTAACATCAGGATGTTATTTTATACAGGGAGGGTTTATTAATGAGAGTTTTGGATGATTTACTGTCTTAAAAAGATAAATCTCAAACGCAATCGGACATGTTTTCTGCTAGGAAAAATGATAAATAAACCCACATGAACCTCCAGCACGTTTTTTCAAAGCTGTATTGTGTACTAAAGTTTTCCATTGATAGAGCATAAAATAAAATGATTAGAGCAAGATTAAAACTTCTACTGCTTATATTGACAAAAGTTACTTTATTTTGACGAAACAAACTCGTAAAATTATTTGTTGTCAGACTCAACCTTATGAAAAGCACTGTTAATTTTCTTATTTACTCATTTCATAAATGCAAATTAAATCATGGGATCTAATCAATTCATGAAGGATCTAGTGAATTTGAATCATATTTTTTAATTTAGACAGTAGAATATTTAGATGTCTAATTACCGGTACAAATTTCATTCTGTCAACAATAATGTCAAAATACTTTGGGTGCTCTACAGAACAATACTAACATTCCCACGTTTGCATAATAAATAACAAAATTATTTTTGGGAAAATAGCTAAATAAATAATATAAGTAAGTTTTTACAATATCATCACTCACAATTTCACCAACCTAAAAAAAAAACATTACATTTATGTGTATGTTACATATTTTTGAACTTTTCGAAATGTTTATAGTGTGTAATGTCTCCACACTTTGTCTCCTCCAGACTGGATTACTGCAATGCACTTCTCTTCGGGATTCCTGACAAGAACATACAAAAACTACAGTATGTCCAAAACAGCGCTGCCAGGGTCCTGATGAGAGTGCATAAGTATGAACACATCACTCCTGTACTCCGTTCACTACACTGGCTTCCTGAATTTATCTGCTCACCTTCCAGTGTTTGTACGGTAATGCACCATCTTATTTAAAAGAACTTCTCACTACTCACTGTCCTTCCCGCACTCTCCACTCTTCCAACACTCATATTCTTCTCACTTCCAGGTCTCGGTCTCGCACAATGGGAGACCGGGCTTTCTCCGGCGCAGCCCCTCGGCTGTGGAACGCCCTGCCCTCATATCTGAGGCCAATTCTTCTTCTTCTTTCGGCTTTTCCCTTTTCAGGTGTCGCCACAGCGAGTCATCCTCCTCCACCTCACTCTGTCCTCTGCATCCTCTGTCCTCACTCCAACTACCTTCATGTCCTCTCTAACTGCATCCATATGTCTCCTCTTTGTCTTTTTCCTGGCAGCTGTATTTCTAACATCCTTCTACCAATATACCCACTGTCCCTCCTCTGGACATGTCCAAACCATCTCAGTCTGGCCTCTCTAACTTTATCTCCCAGTTGTTCAACTGTTGTTCAAATCGCAATTTAAACTTGCTAAATAGTAAAAAAAAAAAAGTAAATCGTGATTCTGAAATATATAATTTTTATTTCTGTTTTCTTAGAATTCTCAAACCACACAAACAAGTTAAAATTCAAGATCTGTCAGAGTACAAGTTTAAGAAAGGGCACAAAGAACAAAGGTATTTTGAAAAATAATTTTTTTGTTTTGTTTGTTTGTTGTTTGCCTTTGACAGGCTATGTGGAAGCTGTTAGGAAGGAGGTAATTGCTCTCTGCGCAGGTGAATCAGATGACCAGTCTGGAGATAATGTTCATGTGCCATCTCCACTCAGCATCCAGATATTGACACAGCAGTTCCAGAGTGACGTTCCAGATACCAGTAATCATTCAACATGGGGCACTTGAAGCCAGTGTACACTCCTGCTGCTGGAAAAGTGTGGTGGATCCTAGTCACATCACATGATCAAAGTGGAACTCTGTAGAACTCTGTAAAATAAAGAAGTTTTAGTGATTTTTGTACAGATTCATACATTTCTGATTTTTTGTTTTTAATAAATTTAAATTAGAAAAAAAACAAATGTCACACAGATAATTTTTTGCTGTCATAACATTTTGTAAAATGTGTAAATTGTCAATGTACCATTTGTTTAACATCTTAAAAATAATGTAATATATGTGTTTAAACTTTTTTCATTAAAAACCAATAAATTACATATTTATTTTTATATGTAAATTATAAATATACAGTATATTGATAAAAAAGGCGTTCAATACAGAAACAACTGGACTTTATTTGTAACAGAAAACGTTTCGCTCTCTATCCATGGGGCTTTCAATTCAATTGGATAGAGGGCGAGACATTTTCTGTAACAAATAAAGTCCAGTTGTTTCTGTATTGAACACTTTTTTTTATTTTAGGATGTCCTGGACAATTGAGAATCTCCACCAGCATATATTTATATAATTTTGTGATTAGATCTGATCGTTGCTTTATTTACAGTGGAGAAATATTTATAAAACAATACAATTGTTTTGTGTTTTCATTGAATTCAAAATATTTTTATGATAAAACTAGGCTGTAAGTAAGTAAGTAGTAATCATTAAATGCACTGATGTAATTCAGACATAATTTCAGTGAAAAATCATTTTTGAAGTGATAATTCATAAATATACTCTCAAGATATAGTGAACATTCAGTGTGTTTACATATGCACATTACATTGTGGAAATAAGAATGTTTTTCATGTTAAAATAAACGTTAAAAAAGTACAGATACTTCACAGGTACTCATATTTTTAAACTATAATTTATGTTGAATAATTATTAGATAAATTAATTAAAAAATTACCAATCAGTGCTCTGTAAACGAGATAGATCGGGTTCCATGACTTTTCCTGCCTAAAATCCTCCCTCCTCTGCAGCTGTCTGTCGTCCTCTGCAGTCTAGGTTCAGACTCACCTCCTGAATGGTAAGGTTCATATAAATACGGTTGAATACCTAAATTAAAACCTGCTGGCTCTTGTTCATCACCAGAACTAACTTCACCTTCCAAAACTGAAGACAAATCGCTTAGATCAACACTAGAAATGCTGCACTCGTCTGATTCGACATGATCCGCCATTGATATTTACATATATTTACATGCGCGTTGGAGCAGCGGCTTCCCACGTGTACGTCACAATGACGTTTTGCGGAAATGCGCGGATTTTTAGGGGCGTGTCCCAGAGAAAAAACTACCATAACTTGGAATGAAATTTTAATATATTTATAATTTATTTTGCAAAAACGAACAGAGCTGAATGATATAAGATATATATGTTGTGACAAATATGCAAATTTCCAACATCATGTCACAATACCTTTAAAGTAATAAGTTTCAAATGATCAATGTTTGAATTCTCTAACACAGTGTCTCTGAGGTTGTTCTGTGTCTTTGAGGGACACTTTTGTCTCTGATAAGGCCTTGGTTGGATGGACGCTACATACCGGTAATTTATTAAAAAAAAAAAACTATAAGGTTAGTTTCATTAAAACTAGGGATGCACGATCCATTAAAAAAACAAAACCTTTGATCCGATCACGATACCTAAATCTGGATGTCGACCGATACGATACTATTCCGATAAAATCCTCCTTATTGATTTTATATAATAATAATAATAATAATAATAATGAATTCAATTTATAATGCACTTTTCATTAGTGAAAATCTCAAAGTGCTATATGAGGCTGTAATAATCTCCTCTCTACAGGCAAGTACAATTTGTACAAACATAAGCATGCATGAATTAGAACAAATTTAAAGAGTAAAAAGTGTCTCTTGCGAGTGATAATGTTCTTAGATTCAAACTAAATGGAATAAAACTGTGTTAATGTCCGTTTCACTGAGAAGTTCAGTGAAAAGCTGACTCACTGAGAGATTCAGTGATAAGGTGTGTCCAATACAGTTTCCAGAAAGACGAAGGTGAATCAGAAACCAGGGTCTGGTCCACTACAGTTTGATTCCCTGCCTTTCAGAGCAGCCGGCAGGGAATCACATGTGGAGATGTTTCAGCAGACATAGAAATTCATCATGGATCGTAATCTCTGCAGATTGTATCGGACAAATCTGATAGGTAAATTATGCTGGTATAGGAGGCCGAGGCCAATAGTGATAACGGATCAGCCCCATCCTTAATTAAAGAACAATTAGTTCATCTGCATGATAAATCTGATAATTAACCAAGTAACTAACTGATTAAATTCTCTCAGGAATTACATGAATAACATTTCATGGGGTCTGACTGTTTGAAAAAACAATTTGATTGGTTGGTTGGTTCTCTGCACATATTGCACAACCACTGAACCAGTAGTTTAGAACCAACATCTATAGTTCAAATTAGGATCTAAGGTTTAATTAGTTTCATTCTTGAGAAATTAGGAGCAAATCATAGATTAGGAACATGTTCAAAAATTGTTACAGAAAATATTTGACAAAATAAATTTTATTTGGGTGTTAAAACACCAGTTGCATCTCTAGGTTTATAATAATTATTTTAATATTTTCTGGTAGAAAGTTTCCACTCCAGCGTGGACTCTGATGTGTTTATTTAAATTTGTCTTCTGACTAAATCTTTGTCCACAAAGTTCACATTGTCTCCTGTGTGGACTCTCAAATGTGTGTTTAAATTTGTCTTCTCACTAAATCTTTGTCCACAAAGTTCACATGGAAACGGCTTGTCTCCTGTGTGGACTCTCATGTGTGAGTTTAAATGCGTCTTCTGACTAAATCTATGTCCACAAAGTTCACAAGGAAACGGCTCGTCTCCTGTGTGGACTATGATGTGGGAGTTTAAATGTGTCTTATGACTAAATCTTTGTCCACAAAGTTCACAAGGAAACGGCTTGTCTCCTGTGTGGACTCTCATGTGTGAGTTTAAATGCGTCTTCTGACTAAATCTATGTCCACAAAGTTCACATGGAAACGGCTTGTCTCCTGTGTGGACTCTCATGTGTGAGTTTAAATGTGTCTTGTGACTAAATCTTTGTCCACAAAGTTCACAAGGAAACGGTTTGTCTCCTGTGTGGACTCTCATGTGTGTGTTTAAATTTGACTTATGACTAAATCTTTGTCCACAAAGATCACAAGGAAATGGTTTGTCTCCTGTGTGGACTCTCATGTGTTTGTTTAGATCTGCCTTAAGACTAAATCTTTGTCCACAACGTTCACAAGGAAATGGCTTGTCTCCTGTGTGGACACGCATGTGTGAGTTTAAATTTGTCTTCTGACTAAATCTTTTTCCACAAAGATCACAAGGAAATGGCTTGTCTCCTGTGTGGACTCTCATGTGTGTGACTAAATGGTCCTTCCGACTAAACCTTTGTTCACAAAGTTCACAAGGAAATGGCTTGTCTCCTGTGTGGACTCGAATGTGTGAGTTAAAATTTGCCTTATGACTAAATCTTTGTCCACAAAGATCACAAGGAAACGGCTTGTCTCCTGTATGGACTCTCATGTGTTTGTTTAAAGAGTCCTTCCAACTAAATCTCTGTCCACAAAGTTCACATGGAAACGGCTTGTCTCCTGTATGGACTCTCATGTGTGAGTTTAAACTTCCCTTCTGACTAAATCTCTGTCCACAAAGTTCACATGGAAACAGCTTGTCTCCTGTGTGCACTCTCATGTGTGAGTTTAAACTTCCCTTCTGACTAAATCTTTGTCCACAAAGTTCACAAGGAAATGGCTTGTCTCCTGTGTGGACTCTCATGTGTATGTTTAAACTTGCATTCTGACTAAATCGTTGTTCACAAAGATCACAAGGAAATGGCTTGTCTCCTGTGTGGACTCTCATGTGTATGTTTAAACTTGCCTTCTGACTAAATCTTTGACCACAAAGTTCACATGGAAACGGCTTGTCTCCTGTGTGGATTCTCATGTGTATGTTTAAACTTGCCTTCCGACTAAATCTTTGTCCACAAAGATCACAAGGAAACGGCTTGTCTCCTGTGTGGACTCTCATGTGTTTGTTTAAATCTCCCTTATGGCTAAATCTTTGTCCACAAAGATCACAAGGAAATGGCTTGTCTCCTGTGTGGACTCTAATGTGTGAGTTTAAACTTCCCTTCTGACTAAATCTTTTTCCACAAAGATCACAAGGAAATGTCTTGTCTCCTGTGTGGACTCTCATGTGTAAGTTTAAATGGTCCTTCCGACTAAACCTTTGTTCACACAGTTCACAAGGAAATGGCTTGTCTCCTGTGTGGACTCTCATGTGTATGTTTAAATTTGCCTTCCAACTAAATCTCTGTCCACAAAGTTCACATGGAAACGGCTTGTCTCCTGTGTGGACTCTCATGTGTGAGTTTAAATTTGCCTTCCAGCTAAATCTCTGTCCACAAAGTTCACAAGGAAACGGCTTGTCTCCTGTGTGGACTCTCATGTGTATGTTTAAATTTGATTTGGAAGTAAATCTTTTACCACAGTCATCACAGCTTAATGACTTTGGCCTTGCCTGGACTTTCTTGCGTGACTCTACATTTTTCTTCTCTCCAACACATTTCTTATTAAGCAGACATCTTGAAGACTTCACTCCTGAATGACTTGTCATGTGTCTTTGAAGAGTCTGGTTACTGACATACTGCTTACCACACTCAGAGCAGCTCAAAGATTTGTTGACAGTTTTTACTTCTGATTCAGGCGTCCTGCTCTCCTTCCAGTCTTTCATACTGTCTTCACGTTCTGATTCAGAGTCTGATGAGTTCTTTAGCAGAGTGTCAGGACTGGTCATTTCATCATCCTCTTCATCGTCCTCGTTAACGTCAGTCTTTGAAGAGCTGGAACTGCCTTTGTGAATTTTTAAATCTGGGTTCCTGGTAAGTTTTTTTTAATCCTCCTCACTCTTTAAAGAAACTGAAGTGACCTAAAATCGGATATCGGTCTCCTCCAGTTGGTCACCCACCAGACTGGTCTAAGGGTCTTTTCTTCCACTTTATGATAAGAGGCTCTGGGTCCTGCTGGTCCACATCAGGCCTTCAGTCTTGAGGAGCTTCTTTTTAATCAGCTCTAAACAGAGGCAGGAACCACTGAAACACATGTACAATAAAGACAATGTTAATTCAACACACACACACACACACACACACACACACACACACACACACACACACACACAGGTTTGTCAATACGCTTTAGCAGGACTTTTTCTCCAAACCCGCCCGGTGGTGGTTTAGGGGGACTACCACTTCCCGAGGTCCTAGCGACCTGGGGCCAATATCAGAGCGCTGTAAAAAATCTGAAAAAAATTTGGGTCACTTTAGCTTTCTGATAGGAGCTTCACAGCATTTTTTACAGCGCCCTGAACACCCAGACTCCAGTGTGGTTTACATGGACCTTTATAATGTGGTTTATATGGACAAAACAAACATTATGGGGACTTTAAAGGGACAATTATGTTGCATTTAAACTCTGCCTACTTAACATATAATTAACATAAAACACACAAATGTGACAGGACACTGCATTAGGAGAACTGCTTTTATTAAACAAAAATTGGGCACATACTTTATTTATATTCACTAACAAATCTACAAATGTTTCAAATAAAATAAAACTTAAATGTTTCAAATAAAATAAAATAAAAACAAATTCTGGTGACATATTTACATTATTATAAAACATATTAACATTATATACATATTTCTAAAACAAAATTGTACTTTTTCTACAGGGGTCATCACAACCCAATGTAAAGTACAGGTGATCCCCGACTTACGAGCGACGAAAGACCTGAGATGACATATTTACATATTATAAAACATTAACTTTATAAACATGAACATATTTCTCAACCAAAAAAGTACTTTTTTTTACAGGGATCATCACAACCCACTGTAAAGTACAGGTGCTCCCCGACTTACGAGCGACAAAAGAGTTCCTCAGTCTGAGATGACATATTATTTACTTATTATAAAACATTAACATTATAAACCTGAACATATTTCTAAAACAAAATTATACTTTTTTACAAGGTTCATCACAACCCACTGTAAAGTACAGGTGATCCCCAACTTACGAGCGACGAAAGACTTCCTTAGTCTGAGATGCTGTATTCAGCTCAGTCTTATAAAGACTTCCTCAGTCTGAGGTGCTGCATTCAGCTCAGTCTCATAAATAGCACCCTCTCAAAGTGGATCAAACAGTTTGCTGATGACAGCCAAAACCAGCTGCTCACATGATCACATGATTAGGCTGATGGTCATCCTTGATCATGTGAGCAGATGGTTTTGGCGGTCATCAGCAAACTGATTGATCCACTGTGAGAGGGTGCTATTTATAAGACTGAGCTGAATGCAGCATCTCAGACTGAGGAAGTCTTTCGAATGAAAGACTTCCTTAGTCTGAGATGCTGTATTCAACTCAGTCTTATAAATAAAAACCTTCTGATGACAGTCAAAACCAGCTGCTCACATGATCAAGGAGGACCATCAGCCTAAACATTGCCCATTTGCTACATCCATCCATTATCTTGTAAATGAACACCGTGCGGTCAATAATATGCAGGTATGTAATACCTGTCAGTTTACTGAGCGTACAATATTCCAGATAAAGTTGGAACAGATTTGATCATCTGACCCCAAATTTATTAGCGAGTTCACTCTTTTTCCGGATTAAATTGCTTACATGTGACTGGATAAAATGTAATTTCACAAGAGTCGTCAACTTATGTTGATCCACCAGGAGATGAATCTTTTATTGAGAAAATCATAAAAGTACATTAAACATTTGTATCGAGATTAGCTCTGATTTACTAACTACTGTTGACAAATTCAAAATGAATCAAACAGCCAAGTTAAAATCTAACTTCCTGTTGGCACATTTACTTAAGAGTTTAATAGCTTAGGAAAAATAAGAATAAGGAGGAAGAAATGTTGAAAGCTAAGTTTAACAGAAGTTATAATTATTTTGAAATGCTCAGGGTGGCACTTTTCCCAAACAAGTCCGGCTGGACTTCTCGCACGCTCAGCAAACAAGCAACGACTCTTTACCTGGTGACGATACGTCTCTTGGAGATAAGAGTTGAGAAGCAGAGTGGACACCTAGCAGATTATGGTCCGGTAGACGTCCAGTTGACTTCAGCGTGTGTTTACTGATTCAACGATACAAGATGAGCGCCTTGCCTCGGCAGAAACAAGACCACGTCCTGATTGGTTTTCAAAATAAAACTTTCAGAAAACAAATTCTTTCAGAAAGGAAATTGAGTGAGTTACAGTAACTCTGGTTGAGAACGTAGGTCCAATTGACAAATGACCACAACGTTCAACCAGTTTTACAGAGGAACTAAGTTGTTCATTTTAGTTCTCCATTTCACACTGTAGTGATACACCTCGTCTTTGATATTTTAGGGTTCACACCTCTCTGAAACTCTCAGTGTTACACTTGCTTGGAGCTCAAGGAGACAAGTGGACACTATATTTTGTTACAATTATTATGAATTAATGGACACTAATTAATCAGATTGAACTTTCTCTTTAATGTGTGTTAATTCAGAATTGATCTACAGTATATTTTGTCATTTTAATGATGATCTGCTACTTTCATGAGCTTTGGCCTTCTGCTGGTTTTATTTCTGCAAAAGCAAGCAGGCTCTGATTCTAAGACACAGTTCAGGGTAAACTGTTAGCTGTTCAGCTTCCTTCTCTGTTTTGTCTGTGAAAGTTAGACATAACATTAGCTGTGTTCACAGGCAGGCCATCTGGCCGATTTATGTAAACAGTTTTCCTGGTGTCCGTCAAGAGTCTTTCTGCCTATGGAATTAAACTTCCATCTTTTATTTTGTTAGTTCAGCCAGTAGTCATTTAGGAGGTGGGTCAGATCCCGCCTCCCATATAATGGGCACTTCCTATTTGGAAGTGTGTTTTGGGAGAGAACTAACTGACACCTGGCATCTCTCCCTGGAGAAAGCAGGAGACGCCCGGTCATTGTGCCAACTCGACCCACGTCTTCAGCAAAGGTTCAAACAGCACGTCAGCTGTGAACCCCTTCGAGTGTCACAGCTCCAAGCGGTGACTCTCTTTCTGGAAGCTATCTTGAACAAAACCAGAACCAGGCATCACTCTAGGAGGCCGAAGCAGACGGTCTCGAGACCGTGGCAAGATGAAAGTGGTCGCCTGTAAAACGCAGCAGCATGCACGTCTGGCTTGACTAATTTACCGGAGTCGAGACAGGATCATCTTCACGAAGGTAAAAGTGTTTCATCACGGTACGGACGTCCAGCCGAAACCGAGCAGAGGGTGCTATCTCTGGTTAAACATCTCAAGATAAGATTCAACCATTTCCTTTCAATCTTTTATCTTTCCTCCTTAAACTCCTCCTTATGTTTATTTTCATCATGGTAAACTTTAAGTAATGTGCCAACAGAAAGGTCCAACTGTCTGTTTGTTTTAATTTGAATTCTTGTCAACGTAGTTATTAAATCAGAGCTAATATCGATACAAATGTTTAATGTAATTTTTGTGATAGTTTCAATAAAAGGTCTAATTTTTTGGTAGACCAATATAAATTGAAGTCTCCTGTGAAGTTACATTTCTGGCTAATCACAGTAAAAACAATTTAGTATCGGAAAAAGGAAGAACTCGCACTTTGGTGGCAGTTTGTGCAGTTAAACTCTGCTCATAAACTGCGCATCTACAATAATGCCAGACTCAGTAAGTGTTTAAATACCTTACAACCGCATTATTCTATTACAATTGGTGGCCCGTACGGGGACGTGACTGAGGTTGTGAGTTGTTTGTCAAATGATTTGAATGTTACAGTGGTTGACCGAGCTGACACAACGTATAACGTTGTCCTTGATGATAACACAAACAACGTTGTTCCACCTGACGAAGCGAAGCGCAGCACTGCCTTTTGCAACGACTCAGTGCACACAGTTGACAACAACAACGTCAACACTGACATGAATACTGACAGCAAACAAATTGCTGAGAATCCACATCCTGAAGGTCATGAGGCAGACAGCCATCATGATGCTGACAGCGACGACGATTACACAGACAGAGTTACACGTACTCAGAGGTGTGTGCTTAAACCTAGAAGGTTTCTGTGTAAATTTATGAGGATGGGGCACGCTAAGAAAGCTTACCTGCCACTCAGACTGGAAGGGGTGTTCACGCGAGAAGCACTCCTGGATAGCGGCTCAGACGTGACTATCATGTCGGCCGAGCTGTTTGAGAGGCTACGGACCGCCGCTAACAGTGTTGGCAGAGTGATACCCCAGACAGAATGTGCTATAGAGTTGCGAGGACTCTCGGAAGTGGGAACAACCATGACGGCTATTGCCATGGTTCACATGCAGATTGGCGAGACGACAATTTACCATCCGGTACATGTGTCTACAGTGAACTCCATCCCATTTCTGGTCGGCCAAGATTTTATAAGTCGCTTTGAAGCGATTATAGATTATGGCAGTCAGACAATGTGGGCCACAGTGAGCAGTCCACTGCCATTCGTGGTGCCTCCCCAAGGTCAGGACACTGACTGTCTAACAACAGGTACCGCTGAGGTCACATGGGATTCCCCAACCGAGACCACAAGCCCGGTAAGTGATCCTTCATCTACAGGTGAGACAGAGGAGACTCAACAATTGGACCAGACTCTGGCCCATCACGAGGACCTCCTCTGCGAGCTGACACCTTCAGCACTCACTGAGCACTACCTACCACCGGTAGAGGAAGGTGTGGAGATCCATGGGTCCCACACCGATGACGCTGTACTGTCCTGTGGGACGGGTAATTCGGCAAACAGCCAAGCTTTCAGTGAAGTCTTGGTTCAAGGACATCTGAGCCCACAAGGTGACAGTCTACAACACTCTGACAGTCACTTGGACTTCATTGTTACAGATTTTGAGGACCCCTCCTCAAACAAAAGGGGGGCAAACTCACACTTCCTACCACAGGTAGAGGACGGTGTAGAGATCCAAGGATCACGCACCGAGAACACTGTGCTGTCCTCTGGGACAGGTAATTCAGTTATCATCCAAGCTTTCAATGAAACCTTGGTTCAAGAGCGTTTGAATCTAGAACTACTCAGAGATGACATAGTTCTTACAGACTCAAAGAGCACCTCTTCATTCATGAAGTGGGAAGACATACATCACAACGACAGAGACACGCCTGCGACGGCGCCGACAGTTGTGACACACCTGCATTACGCAGAAAGAGGTAAACGTACAGAGGTACGTTGGCCGAAACCTATAAGGTTCCTGTACAAGGTTCCCCATAAACTGCGCGAACAGCTTAAACTAAACAATGGCATCCTAACTCGTGCCCATGGACGGACGTCCACACCTGTGCGCGTGGTCCCCCATGACCACAGGGGGGTGAGGTTAGGTCATGCCCATGTCAAGGACAAAGATTTCAATAACCCCACAAACGACAAAGATCTCGCAAACTCAAAGACTTCATGGGAAAAGAAGGTCGTCCAAGCACAGGATAGTAAATAAACTAAACAGTTTAAACTATACTAGTTGCGAAAAGAAACCGTTCCAACTAGAACTTAGAAACGCTAAGCATAAAACCCACAACAAAAAACTAACCTTAACAACCGTTTAAATCTGCAGGATTTAATTGACATCGGTTATAAAGCTAAGAACTGTTTTTCTTGTGTGTGACACGTTGGAATCTGACGACCAGAGTGAGTTTGACGTAGTGAAACGTTGTTTTTAGTTGCTTAATTGCTACTTTTGTGTTATTGAAGTTGTTATTGTTTTCTGAACACTCCCAGCCAAAAGAGGTTTTGATTGTTGATAAGTTGAAGACTTAAATGGATTTAACTATGCCAACATGCTGTTCATTTTGTTAAAGATCTCAATCTTTGAAGAGTCATTGTAGATCAATACTACTTAAGGTACTATAATCTACACTGACCTCCCAATCATTTAGGTAGAACCGATTCGATCGTTTCTATTCTAGATCTATTCATTTTGATGAGTCTCGCCATAGACTTCAAAATTTATAGGGAATACCAAATCTTGCGTCGTTCGTCTAAAAGACAACAGACATTTAGACCAAACTAGTTTCATTTTTTTTATTTTAGTTTAACCTAAACTAAATAATGAATGGAGGAATAGTTTGAATGAAGAGGCCTTCGTTACAGAAGCCCTCCACATTTCTATAGGTATAGATCCCTATTTCTGATTTTTACAGCATTGATCCACCCCTTAATTGGTAATTGTAGCTGATCTAATCCATGATAGCTTACATACCAGGTGCATATAGGTAAGGCTTAATGTAGAATCCCTATCATAAGCCCACCTAAAACCACATAATTGCATGACACATTGAACCAGGGTGGCACCGACTGGAAGCCATCCAGCCTGCAACCTTCGATGTGGGGACCTGCTGATCCAACGTTGGTCTTCAACCTTCATCCAAGGCCCGCCTCCTCTGCTTCAATCGAGGGATCCCCTCTACATGCTGATTAAAAACCATTCTTGCTGATGAAATCAATAACCCCCATCGTTGTGGATTTACCGTTGTGGATTATAAGACTTTGTTTCCAAGGGATCACAGACTCAGTTTTCCATGGGTTAACAGACTATGTTTTCCAAAGGATTAAAAGCTTGCCGCTATGGGATTACCTACGAACAGTATGGAATTTCCAAAAACATTATGGGAGTATAATTTTGAACTTTTTTGACTTTTTTTTTCCACTTGCTGGATTACATAGAGGTCAGAGACATTCGGTGGTATCCTTTCGTGTTGGAACTCATCCCCAAGGACAGGCGATGACTTCCAAAAAGGGGGACTGTAGTGATACACCTCATCTTTGATATTTTAGGGTTCACACCTCTCTGAAACTCTCAGTGTTACACTTGCTTGGAGCTCAAGGAGACAAGTGGACACTATATTTTGTTACAATTATTATGAATTAATGGACACTAATTAATCAGATTGAACTTTCTCTTTAATGTGTGTTAATTCAGAATTGATCTACAGTATATTTTGTCATTTTAATGATGATCTGCTACTTTCATGAGCTTTGGCCTTCTGCTGGTTTTATTTCTGCAAAAGCAAGCAGGCTCTGATTCTAAGACACAGTTCAGGGTAAACTGTTAGCTGTTCAGCTTCCTTCTCTGTTTTGTCTGTGAAAGTTAGACATAACATTAGCTGTGTTCACAGGCAGGCCATCTGGCCGATTTATGTAAACAGTTTTCCTGGTGTCCGTCAAGAGTCTTTCTGCCTATGGAATTAAACTTCCATCTTTTATTTTGTTAGTTCAGCCAGTAGTCATTTAGGAGGTGGGTCAGATCCCGCCTCCCATATAATGGGCACTTCATATTTGGAAGTGTGTTTTGGGAGAGAACTAACTGACACCTGGCATCTCTCCCTGGAGAAAGCAGGAGATGCCCGGTCATTGTGCCAACTCGACCCACGTCTTCAGCAAAGGTTCAAACAGCACGTCAGCTGTGAACCCCTTCGAGTGTCACAGCTCCAAGCGGTGACTCTCTTTCTGGAAGCTATCTTGAACAAAACCAGAACCAGGCATCACTCTAGGAGGCCGAAGCAGACGGTCTCGAGACCGTGGCAAGATGAAAGTGGTCGCCTGTAAAACGCAGCAGCATGCACGTCTGGCTTGACTAATTTACCGGAGTCGAGACAGGATCATCTTCACGAAGGTAAAAGTGTTTCATCACGGTACGGACGTCCAGCCGAAACCGAGCAGAGGGTGCTATCTCTGGTTAAACATCTCAAGATAAGATTCAACCATTTCCTTTCAATCTTTTATCTTTCCTCCTTAAACTCCTCCTTATGTTTATTTTCATCATGGTAAACTTTAAGTAATGTGCCAACAGAAAGGTCCAACTGTCTGTTTGTTTTAATTTGAATTCTTGTCAACGTAGTTATTAAATCAGAGCTAATATCGATACAAATGTTTAATGTAATTTTTGTGATAGTTTCAATAAAAGGTCTAATTTTTTGGTAGACCAATATAAATTGAAGTCTCCTGTGAAGTTACATTTCTGGCTAATCACAGTAAAAACAATTTAGTATCGGAAAAAGGAAGAACTCGCACTTTGGTGGCAGTTTGTGCAGTTAAACTCTGCTCATAAACTGCGCATCTACAATAATGCCAGACTCAGTAAGTGTTTAAATACCTTACAACCGCATTATTCTATTACAACACCGACGAGTCTACAGGAAGTGTCCCTTTAAGAAAGGGGTGTGACTTTGTCAAATACTTCCTGCTCATTGGTTGTTTACCACTAGAAAGGGAGTGACTTTGCAGGTCAGCGAGTCTGAGTGACTGGTAGGGACAGACAGGACAGGAGAGAGAAAACGTGCGTCAAAAGATGCAGGTGTGAACAAAAACATGGACTCTGTTTTGAGAACAGATTAATTGTTTTTAGAAAGGACAGGAGACAGGAGACACTTATGTCTACCACTTTTCCTTCGTACCCAAAACACTTCAAACAAACACGAACGGATTGTTCATCAACCTTTAGACATAGTCCTTCTGCATAGAGCATACAGTTTAAAACAAAGTCTAGAAGATCATTCTGACATGTTCTCTTAACTTTGGCATATTTAAAATACACCAGCTTAGAAAAATCATACACATACTAAGAATATACTGTTGATTAATTCTGAATTAACACAAATTAAAGAAAGTCTTCTTATTTGTGTCTCTTAATCCAAAATAAATGTAACAAAATAGTGTCCACTTGTCTCCTTGAGAGCTCAAGAAAAGTGTAACACTCAGAGTTTCAGAGAGATGTGGAAAGGTGTAAAACCCAAAAGTCAGAGATCAGGTGTTCCACTACAATATTTACCCGTTTCTTCCATTTTGGGTCACGGGGGTCGCCGTTGCCCATATCCAGCAATCACAGGGCGAGGGGCAGGGTGCACCCTTGATGGTTCGCAAGTCCATCACAGGGCATCACATTTGCTACATGAAAACATAAAACACTAAAAAGCTTGTTGAACAAGACACACTAAAATTAAAATACCCTGATGAATGCTCAATAATTCAAGTAGAATAATCAAAAAAGCTAAGTCTGGTCCCCTGGACATTCAAAAAAACAACACAAAGCAAAGCCAAATAAAAAATAAAAAAAACTGTGGAAACGTTTAGTCTTTCGTCCGAGTCTTGAGATAATGTATTCAACTCAGTCTTATAAATAAAGCCTTCCTCAGTCTGAGGTGCTACATTCAGCTCAGTCTCATAAATAGCACCCTCTCAAAGTGGATCAAACAGTTTGCTGATGACAGCCAAAACCAGCTGCTCACATGATCACATGATTAGGCTGATGGTCCTCCTTGATCATGTGAGCAGCTGGTTTTGACTGTCATCAGCAAACTGTTTGATCCACTTTTTGGTTTTGACTTTCAACAAAGTAATGCCAGAACACATTCTGCAGCAATCACAACGTCATGGCTATGTAGGAGAAGGATCCGGGTACTGATATGGCCAGATATTTCACCTATAGAGAACATTTGGCACATCATAAAGAAGAAGGTGCCACAAAGAAGGCCCAAGACAATTGAACAGTTAGAGACCTGTATTAGACATGAATGGGAGAGCATTTCTATTTCTAAACTTGAGAAACTGGTCTCCTCTGTCCCCAGACATCTGTTGAGTGTTGTAAGAAGAAGGGGGGATGCCACACAGTGGTAAAAATTGACTTTTTTGGGGATTTGTTGACACCATGAATTTTGAAACAACATATTTTTCCCTTAAAATGATACATTCTCTCAGTTTAAACTTTTGATCTGTGATTTGTGTTCTATTCTGAATAAAATATTAGATGTTGGCACCTCCACATCATTGCATTTAGTTTTTATTCACAATTTGTTTAGTGTCCCAACTTTTTGGGAATCTGGTTTGTAGTTTAAAAATAAGAATATTAACTTTACCCAGTGAAAAGGTGACATTTTAATAAACACCAACAGTGAATTTCAGTGGTGGTGGTGGGGTGGTTACTGTTATATGATTTAGCAATAGACCTGATCATAACAGAAAACTATCTGGCATCATGCAGCCCTCACAACACTAAATTACTGTATTCGTCGGTATATAATACGCAGTTTTTTTCTCATTTTAATGTCCTGCGTATTATACACCGAAGCGTATTATCTATGGATTTTTTCCCCCAAATTTTTAAACCAATTTTTGACTCTGATTCGCCGTTTTTCATTTTGGCCTAAAAATGGTGCAGTACCACTTTTGTCCGCTAGCGGACACTTCCAGAGAGTCCACCGACCGTCATGTGTCCAAAAAAAGCCTCCTCTGCTCGGACTGAATGTCGCTGCCCAGCTCCCTGCTCTGGAGGTAGCTACCATTTAGCTATGTTGTTGTTAGCGGTTATTTTAGCAAGATAACTCATAAACCACACCGCGGATTTTCTTGAAACTTACAGAGTGTACTCTGATGCATGCTCAATAATCCAGGTAGAAAAATCTAAAAAAGCTAAGTCTGGTCCTCTGGACATTCAAAAAATGGGTTCAACTGTCTCCCTCTTACAATGCTGTGATTGCTAGTATCACTCAGCCCTCTGTGAATAGCAAACAACCATCAGGGTGCTAATGATCCATTGTTAGGCTGATGGCCCTCCTTGATCATGTGAGCAACTGGTTTCAGGCTGTCATCAGCCAACTGGTTGTGCAACACTGTGAGAGGGTGCTATTTATAAGACTGAGCTGAATACAGCAACTCAGACTGAGGAAGTCTTTCGGACGAAAGACGAAACGTTTCTACATTTTTTTTTGCTTTGTTTTGTTTTATTTTTTGAATGTCCAGAGGACCAGACTTAGCTTTTTTAGATTACAGAGTGTAATTATTTGGTGGTCATTTACAACCTGTTAGCTGCAGAAGATATTTAGAGATAAAAAATGCTTTTAGCATGTTAGCTGTTAGCTACCGTAAACAGATACCTACTGTTTAGATAAACAGCTCAGAAACCACTCAGTGGATATTTTTCTGCTTACAGAGTGTAATTATATGGCTTCAATTTACAGACTGTTGACCTGTAGAAGACATTTGAGATAAAATTTGATTTATTTATAATTTATTTTCGTAGTGCCCCCGAGGCTGTTTGGAAGACGTCAAACCGAAACAATTTAAATTCAGCAGATTTGATCATTTCGTGAATCGATTAAAGACCGTGTAAAGTGAATTTCAACATTTTCTTCAATAAACATTATAAATGTCGTAATTGTAATCTTGTAAATGAGTAAAAAGTCTCAAAATTGTAGCTCAATTAATTTTGGAGTTATAGATCAAACTGTGTATAAACACATTTCTCTTTCAGGATTTTTTAGGCGTGGTTTAAATGTGACCGCGTTTCGTCACGCGGTCACAAGCCCCACCCCCTGCAGCTCCAGCCGTTATAAATGCGTTCTTCGGTGGAGCCGTTCACTCGCTACCGACCGTCTCCCTCCAGTACTGGCGTGCTGCTGGAGCGACCACATGCCACCTGCACCTCTGCGCACCTCCGCCCCCTCCCCCCCCGCGCGCGCGCGTGTGTGTGAGAGGCGATCAGACCCCGCATGCGATGTGACCGGGTCGCGCGCGCGCGTGTGTGAGAGGCGATCAGACCCCGCATGCGATGTGACCGGGTCGCGCGCGCGCGCGTGTGTGTGTGTGTGAGAGGCGATCAGACCCCGCATGCGATGTGACCGGGTCGCGCGCGCGGCGTGTGTGTGTGTGAGAGGCGATCAGACCCCGCATGCGATGTGACCGGGTCGGACCGCGAGTCCGCTCATCTTCTAAAATAGCGCTGATTATAACAGCGGAGTTATGTGTCCTCAACTTTAAAAACATAACCAGAGTTGTTAGTGCACTAAAAACAGCGTAACTCTTGGAAAAAGGAGCTGCTGGAAGCCAGAACTCAGATAAAAACGGAGCAGGTGGATCTCTGCTTCCCCCGTATGCCTGCCTCCCCACACAGCTCAGCTCTGAAGGGGGCTGGACACGGCGCAGTACTGCGCTGAAACCACGCCCACGCACTGACACGCCCCTAGCGTTCCAGGGCAAGGCAAAATCATGTTTTTTCATGATTTTTGACACTTAATTTTATAAGGAAAACAATGTTTTTAATCAGTCAGATTTATATGGGTGATTAATAACACATATTTATGCCATGTGACAAACTAAAAACACAAATTTAATTTCACTTTACACGGTCTTTAAGGAACGGTTAAGCTCGGGAACCCTTGTGCTATACCGTCAGCTAAGAAATATATTTTTTCTCAGCAAAGAAATAATAGTTTTTACCGTGTTATCTTGTAAATTCCTTCCGTGCTGACGCTTCTGTGGCTGATGCGTAGATAGATGCGTATTATACACTGATGCGTATTATGTACGTTTTTTTCTGGTTTATTGGCAATAATTGGTCAAAGCGTATTATACACAGGAGCGTATTAAAGACCAACGAATACGGTACATTGTGCCAAGCAATGACACAAAACAAACGTTTTTAGTCCGTTTTGTCAGCCTGCATTTAATTATTAAAACAAAAGAATTGACAAGTTCCTTCCTTTATTGGTGCCAGTTTCTACACTTCATAACTTTTCTCGACCTATCATTCACAATCCACTTGGAAAAACATCCATCTCATTCTCCCATTGTTTTCCTTTCCACTGTTCCTTCCCCATCACCGATTTCCACAATTTTACTTTACAGAAAAAGTGTGTTACCTGGGTTCTTTCTCCTTCAAGGTATTCTCTATAACTCTATAACAGGTGGACTTTTCAAATCTTGGGGTAAAATATTGCCATGCACAATGCAGACATGCTAGCTTAGATGCTACATACTCCGTTTCTCCTAAGATCCCCCGCACCGGTCAACAGCTGAAGTCACTATCATAGTTGTAAGCTAGTGCACAACACAGAGGTGTCTCTGTCCTCCTCCCTCTGCCCTGTCGACAAAAACTTCAAATGAGATGAGCGCCTGCTGAGCCAAGTGAACGAGGAGGAACACTGTTTCTTAAAGTCTAGTCAACTTTACTTGTAGAGCGCATTTAAAACAGAAAATGTTATCAAAGTGCTTAACAACAACAATGGGAGTAAAATTAATGGAAAAGTACACAACACTAAAGAGAAATGCCATCCAACATGCCACTGACACACACCCCCACCCCCCACCTCCCGAAAACAAAAACTCTTCGTATTTACACAACTCACGTAAATGACATATTTTAGTTTGAAATCGGCGAATTTCGGTGAAAAGCGACTAGTTTGCAGGTATGGACTAAATTGAAATTAAAGCAAGGGTAAATTAATTATTTTATTTCAACTGTTTAATTTTGTGTTCTAATGTTCATGTGTTTAATACAAAAACTAAAAAAACATATTTCTTATGTGAATCTCATCTCTTCATTCAGCAGTACACTGTAAAAAATAATTTACAGGGCACACCACAAATGGAGAGACAAACACTCCCATCATTCAGTGCATCATAGCATCCAGCTGAAAAACTGATTTGACACTTTCAGTCTGCAAGACTTCTCCCTCCTGGCTGGGGACGCCCAAAGTCCACAGCAAACTTCACTTTTTCTTCAAAATATTCCCCCCTTCGAATTTCCTGTCCCTCACTGTGTCACTAGTGAAATGGCTCACCTGTCTTTTTCCACTGTCGTTATCATTGTTGCAGAAATCATCTTCAGATCTCCCCCCTACCTCCACACTGCCCCAATGGACCTTACCAAGCTCCGCCCAGAAACACCCCCTAAGCTCCGACCGGTCTGCATGTCTTCCAAGCGCAGCATTAGTTTCAATGGAAACGGCGTCGACTGACCCTGCAGGGTATTTCTGAGTCGAATAGTGTATCATTTCTGCCAGATTCCAACAAAATATCAGCCATGACAATGGACAGGGGAACCAACAAGTTCATGTTTTTTTTTTTTGGACGTTATCAAGTTGTTTGAGCCACGCGATGCCTCCAACAGCGTGCGCGTCACAGCTAATGCTACTGTCTGATGAGGAAAACATCAGCTCCTCACACGCTCAGCATTATACAGCTGTGGACAGGATCACTGATGCCTATTGTCCTGCAAGGCTGGGTAAGTCAGGCATTCATGGTTTTGAGGGTTACTTTTGAAATCAGTGATTTCTGTTGTTGGCAAAACTTTGAGTGTGCCTTGGTCGCAAAGCTAATGCTAACTGTAATCTCCATTCATTCCTTAAGTGGTTGGTTAGCCGTTGCTGCTTTAGCTGCTAAACACGCCGACAGCGACTTTTGTGAGGGCTAACGAGCTCAGCCGTTCGGTGTGTTAGTTAAAATCCAGCCTTCGTGTCACGATTTTGTGCAGTTTTAGGTGAAATCGACAGTAGAGCTCGTTGTGTTAGCTAGCTCATGTGGAGTTAGCAGAGCTGTTTCTTCCCAACTTCCAGGACGTTCAGTGAACTGTGGCTTTCTCTCATCGTGACCGCGTGTTGTTAACTAGCAGGTTTCAAAAGCAGGTCAACCCTTCTCTGCTGGTGAAAGAAATAATTGTTCAGTTTTGTGGTCGTGCACAAGCTTTGATCCAAGCAAGGCATTCAGTTTCACATATAGGGAAACGGTGAATTTTACTTCCACAAATACGGTCAGGGTACCTGACATCTCCTGTACAGATACCCCACTGACGGTGGAGGACCATTTTTCCAGCCCTGACGCAAAAAAATTCTGCACGTATGCTAGCTAGCAATGTAAGTAGCATGTGGTGCCGGTCTCACAAACGCTACCGTAGCGTTTGTTTTGTGAGACCGGCACGCACGTGGAAGCTGCGCTGTGACGTGTTATGGGCATTAGCCAATGAAACGCGGCCCTGTGGGCGGAGCTTGGTAAGGTCCATTGTCCACCATCAGAATCTCTTAACACAATTTTTCATCCGACCACACTCAAACATTCTGATTGGGTACCTCGAACAGGTAAGATAATGACTCCTCACTTCTGCGCAGGGAACAAAATGCCACAGTCCTCATCATTCTTGTAAAACTCCCCAGCCTGCACACACTCCCACCCTCTGTCCACAGAATTATAATTCACGTAGGCTGCATGGATGTATCCTATCATCACTGCAAAACCACCAGAACTGGGTTTAACAAACTTCTGGAATTTCTCAACTCCTGTGGCAAATCTTCTTCTTCTTCTTCTTTCGGCTTTTCCCTTTTCAGGGTTCATCACAGCGAGTCATCCTCCTCCACCACACTCTGTCCTCTTCATCCTATAATCACCATGGCGTGCTGGAAAACGTTTGTCCTACTGCTAGGGATGTAACGGTACACGTGGGTGTACCGAACCGTTTCGGTACGGCACGTTCGGTTTGGTCCACCTGCATACCGTTTCGGTTATTTTTTCACTTATTAAATGTTATTAACGGGAGAATTTATGCGCCACAGAACTAAAATTCCTAGGAGAGTTTCAGCACGGCGCTATTATCTTGCAGCACGCGTAGCATTAGCAGCCTAGCTTCTCGTTGCGGTCTCCTGTTTGTTAGCATTATGGCTTCCTTGTTAAAAGACGAGCGGAAATCCAAAGCTGTGTGGATGTTGTTTCAAGGAGATTGCTTCTGCAGCAGACAACTCGTCTAACTTGTTAACAGACTTGAAACGATGTCATCCAAACGTGAACATTTTCTACAAGCAAGAAAAGCAGCTTGTTGCAAACTCAGAACAGTAGCTGCATTAAAACAACCTTTATCAGGTGATTCTGATCGGTCCAGATCAATAACACAAACTGTAGGAGTTTTTAAAGCTCTGGATCTACAAAAATACGTCTGAATGTTGTTGATGCGCAGGCTTTAAAGTTCTTGAGCATCGCTAAGACATCCATCATGTCAACACTTCAGCCAAAAAGTTCAGCACTTTATGAAAAAACTAAAACTTATATTGTCAACAAGCCCTGGACCAGATTAAAGCCCTGATGATGATGATGATGACCGAGAGATTCAAGCACCTCAACCGTTCAAGAAGAGGTATTGTTCTATTATTATTATCTAATTAATCTTTTTAATTTAAAATTATAATCTTATTACCTTTTTTTTTTTACCTCTTTGTGTTTTATTTCCAGTCTGGGACAGAGATAGCAGCTGACTTCTTCCTCTTCAGGGAAATTTGCCAGATCACCTGTAGCGAAGAAGTCTGTGATGACTGAACTCTGAACTTTTCCAGGGACAGGTGGGAGCAGGTCCAAGAAGAAGTTGTGAGTAATGAGGACAAATACAGCCACACTGCTGCTGCTACTGTTGTTATTGCAATGATTTTGTCCACAACTGGAGATATTCACTGCAACTAGATCTGTGCTTTTAGCAGAAAATGTGGACAAGTTGGTCTTTTTGGACAAAAACTTTATAAACTTGATTACCGTAGTTAGATTGTAATCAGTCTGTTGCTGCTTATTGTTTTGGTTCTGGATGTTATTGTATTTATTAAGATTTTTATTATTGTTAGTATAGTTTATTTATTGTAAAGAATGCTGCTTATTTAAAATATCATCCAAATGGGTTGCTTTTATTTATTTTTATACAAACGTACAGTTTACTTGACACATTTTCAAAATTAACATTTTATAAGTCTTTTTTTTGTACCGAACCGAAATTTGATTTTAACGTACCGGTACAACCCTACCTACTGCATATGTTCTCACCCCACGATGGATACCTCATAGGCTGGCGTGTCGAATCTGGGATGTAATATCAGAAACTGAGGTCTTCCAAGAAATTACCGTATTTTCCGGATTATAGGTCGCACCAGAGTATAGGTCGCCGTGTCCAATTATTGCCAAAAAATTGGAAAAATCCATAAATAGGTCGCACCGGAATATAGGTCGCACCTACGTCACCGCCGACGTAACGCGTCATCCACTGCTGACGCGCCGCGTGACCGCTGAGTCAACCCGGCAATATGGACCGAGTGTTTAGCTCTGCTGCTAATGTCTGCCAGAAGCTAACAGAAGCTAACACGAGACGAGTCCGCCTCTCAGAAAACACAAATAAAAAAATCGAATTTTATGTCGTGTTTTTTCTAGGACATAGTTAAGTACATTAGAGCCTTATAATTACTCTGTAAGCAGAAAAAATATACACCGAGTGGTTTAGAAGTTATTTATAACGTAAATAGAAGAACACCGATAAAAAAACTAATGCTAACACGGGAAGTCCGCCTCTCAGAACACGAATAAAAAATCGAATTTTAAGTCAAATGTTTTCTATAGACCATTGTTACGTACATTAATGTCTTATAATTTAAACTCTGTAAGCAGAAAAAATATACACCGAGTGGTTTAGAAGTTATTTATAAGCAAACAGAAGTAAACTGAAATAAAAAACACGGGAAGTCCGCCTCTCAAAACACGAATAAAAAAAATCGAATTTTAAGTCAAATGTTTTCTATAGGCCATCGTTACGTACATTAATGTCTTATAATTTAAACTCTTAAGCAGAAAAAATATACACCGAGTGGTTTAGAAGCTATTTATAACATAAATAGAGAACACCGATAAAAAAGTAACGCTAACACGGGAAGTCCGGCTCTCAAAACACGAATAAAAAAATCGAATTTTAAGTCAAATGTTTTATATAGGCCATCGTTACGTACATTAATGTCTTATAATTTAAACTCTGTAAGCAGAAAAAATATACACCGAGTGGTTTAGAAGCTATTTATAACGTAAATAGAAGAACACCGAAAAAAAAAGTAACGCTAACACGGGAAGTCCGGCTCTCAAAACACGAATAAAAAAATCAAATTTTAAGTCAAATGTTTTCTATAGGCCATCGTTACGTACATTAATGTCTTATAATTTAAACTCTGTAAGCAGAAAAAATATAGAGTGGTTTAGAAGCTATTTATAACATAAATAGAGAACACCGATAAAAAAGTAACGCTAACACGGGAAGTCCGGCTCTCAAAACACGAATAAAAAAATCAAATTTTAAGTCAAATGTTTTATATAGGCCATCGTTACGTACATTAATGTCTTATAATTTAAACTGTAAACAGAAAAAATATACACCGAGTGGTTTAGAAGCTATTTCTAACATACCGGTAAACAGAACAACAGTCACAAGCTAACAAAAAGCTATGCTAAATAAAAGATCGTTTTTTTTTTATCTCAAACATCTAATAAAGCTACTCACTTGTAAACGTCCACACTGTGATTCCATTCTGTAAGTTTCAGAAAAATCAGCTGAGTGGTTCTTGACTTATCTTGCAAAAAAACCAGCTAAGAAAGACAGAGCTAACAGCTACCTCCAGGCCAACAGGCCCACAGAGTGTCCGAGCACAGGAGCTTTATTTGGGGCACATGAGCTGGAAAGAGAAGGTCCTCTGGCTGGAAACGGTCTTCTTCTTCTTCTTGGGTCGTGTCCTCCTCTGGAAGTGGTACGGCACAGCGCCACAGCGCCCCTAGTGGCCGAAAGTGGTACTGCACAATTTTTATGCTAAAGTGAAAAAGGCTGATATCTGAGTCAAAAATTGGTCTAAAAATATGGGAAAAAAATCCATAAATAGGTCGCATCGGATTATAGGTCGCAGGCCTTGAAAAAACCATAAAAAGGTGCAACCTATAATCCGGAAAATACGGTATCTGCGGCTGTTTGGAAGAACTGACATCCCTCCCTCTGCTTTGAGTGGTGAGATAGGCAGGATCTTCCAGATGTCCACTATAAAATGGTGAACAATGAGAGTCCAGTGGTTTAATTACACCAGATTCTCAGACTTTTCACAGCTTCAAAAACCAACACATTCAGACGCATCCGGGAGATGATGTCAACTGTCGGGTTCCTCGGGTCAAGACACTTCTGAACCTGAGCCAACATAGGAAGCGTCTCAACTGGGCCAAGGAGAAGAAGGGCTGGACCATTGGCCAGTGGTCCAAGGTCCTCTTTTCAAATGAAAGTAAAGTGTGCCTTTCATTCGGAAATCAAGGTCCATGGGTTTGGAGGAAAAAGGGTGAAGAACAGAACCCATACTGCTTGAGGTCCAGTGTGAAATATTCACAGTCAGTCATGATTTGAGGTGCAATGTCTAGTGCAGGTGTTGGTAAACTCTGCTTTCTTAAATCCAAGGTCACAGCAACCATCTACCAGAATGTTTTAGAGCACTTCATGATTCCTTCTGCTCAGGATAATGTCGCATCGAGGCAGTGATTAAGACAAAGGGATACCCAAACAAGTATTGAAGACTGACATATCGTTTTGAAAGTACCATATTTTGATTGATTTGTTGTGATCGTAATTTCTTTCTTTTTTCTGTGAAAACTGAGAAGTAATGTGGACTGTTTTCTTCACCATCCATCCATTTTCTTCCGCTTATCCGGGGTCGGGTCGCGGGAGTAGCAGCCTAAGTAAGGAGGCCCAGATTTCCCTCTCCCCAGCCACTTGGAGCAGCTCCTCTGGGGGAATCCCCAGGCGCTCCCAGGCCAGCCGAGAAACATAGTCCCTCCAGCGTGTCCTGGGTCTTCCTCTGGGTCTCATCCCGGTGGGACATGCCTGGAACACCTCACCAGGGAGGCGTCCAGGAGGCATTTAATTACTGACTTACTGCCGCATTGCCGGCAGTAAGTCAGGCTCGTTTCCAGTGAGAGTTGGACTCCGCCAAGGTTGCCCTTTGTCACCGATTCTGTTCATAACTTTTATGGACAGAATTTCTAGGCGCAGCCAAGGTGTTGAGAGGATCCGTTTTGGTGGCCTTAGAATCGCTTCTCTGTTTTTTGCAGATGATATGGTCCTATTGGCTTCATCAGATCGTGATCTACAGCTTTCGCTGGAGCGGTTTGCAGCCGAGTGTGATGCGGCCGGGATGAGGATCAGTTCCTCCAAATCCGAGGCCATGGTCTTGAGCCGGAAAAGGGTAGCATGCCCTCTCCGGGTCGGGGAGGAGGTCCTGCCCCAAGTGGAGGAGTTTAAGTATCTCGGGGTCTTGTTCACGAATGAGGGAAAACTGGAGCGTGAGATCGATAGGCGGATAGGTGCAGCATCCGCAGTGAAGCGGGCGCTGTACCGGTCTGTCGTGGTGAAGAGAGAGCTGAGTCGAAAGGCAAAGCTCTCAATTTACCGATCGATCTACGTTCCCACCCTCATCTATGGTCATGAGCTTTGGGTTGTGACCGAAAGAACGAGATCTCGGATACAAGCGGCTGAAATGAGTTTTCTCCGCAGGGTGTCTGGACTCTCCCTTATAGATAGGGTGAGAAGCTCAGTCATCCGGGAGGGACTCAGAGTAGAGCCGCTGCTTCTCCACATCAAGAGGAGCCAGTTGAGGTGGCTCGGGCATCTGAGACCGGCGTCTCAGGGGGGGAAAGCGGTGCGCGACCAACACCATTTATGGTGGGGATTGCGTGCTGTTGACCTCAACTCGGGATGTTGTGAGTCGGTGGGCGGAATACTTCGAAGACCTCCTCAATCCTACTGGCACATCTTCCACTGAGGAAGCGGAGCCTGGGGACTTTGGGTCGGGCTCTCCAATCTCTGGTGCTGAGGTCACCGAGGTGGTTAAAAAGCTCTGCGGTGGCAGGGCTCCGGGGGTGGATGAGATTCGCCCTGAGTTCCTTAGGGCTCTGGATGTTGTGGGGTTGTGTTGGCTTACGCGACTCTGCAATATCGCGTGGACATCGGGGGCAGTTCCCTTGGATTGGCAGACTGGGGTGGTGGTTCCCCTATTCAAAAAGGGGGACCGTAGGGTGTGTTCCAACTATAGGGGGATCACACTCTTAAGCCTCCCTGGTAAGGTCTATTCAGGGGTTCTGGAGAGGAGGGTCCGTCGGATAGTCGAACCTCGGATTCAGGAGGAGCAGTATGGTTTTTGTGCTGGTCGTGGAACACTGGACCAGCTCTACACCCTCAGCAGGGTCCTGGAGGGCGCGTGGGAGTTTGCCCAACCAGTTTACATGTGCTTTGTGGACTTGGAAAAGGCATTCGACCGCGTCCCTCGGAGGGTTCTGTGGGGGGTACTCCGGGAGTATGGGGTACCAGGCCCTTTGATATGGGCTGTTAGGTCCCTGTACGACCGGTGTCAGAGCTTGGTCCGCATTGCCGGCAGTAAGTCAGGCTCGTTTCCAGTGAGAGAGTTGGACTCCGCCAAGGTTGTTTTCTTCACAGTATTCAATTTTTTTGAATTCCTGTTTTTGTGGGTTTCATGAGCTGGAAACCCAAATGATGTAAAAATAAACAAATAAATACTTGAAATTATTTAAATTGTGGGTCCTGAATCTAGCCTGGCCCTCGCCTTCCTACGTAGCTCCGCTCAATCTAGTTTCCCTTCACTGCTCCGTCTGGGACTTCTCCCATAGAGAAGGATTTCGCTGGCAGATTTTTGGCCGGACCAATCAGAGAACAGAAGGCGGAGTTTTGAACAATGTCGATTTAATGTGCAGTTTGCCCTGCTCAAAATGGCTGCCGGCACAAAGGAATTTACAAGAAAACACGGTAAAAACTATTATTTCTTTGCTGAGAAAAAAAATATTTCTTAGCTGACGTTATAGCACAAGGGTTCCTGAACAGAAGGCGGAGTTTTGAACGACGTCGATTTCATGCGCAGTTTGCCCTGCTTAAAATGGCTGCCGGCACGAAGGAATTTACAAGAAAACACGGTAAAAACTATTATTTCTTTGCTGAGAAAAAATATATTTCTTAACTGACGTTATAGCACAAGGGTTCCTGAGCTTAACCGTTCCTTAATCAATTCACAAAATGGTCAAATCTGCTAGATTTAAATTGTTTCGGTTTGACTTTTTCCAAACAGCCTCGGGGGCGCTACGAAAATAAATTATAAAAAATCGAATTTTATCTCAAATGTTTCATCCAGGCCAACAGCTAGTAAATTAAAGCCATATAATTACACACTGGTAGCAGAAAAAATGTCCACCGAGTGGTTTCTGAGCTGTTTATCTGAACAGTTAGCCTGTAAGTGCCGTGAATCTGATTTAATGTTAAAAGGGCTTGCCATATGGCCTGGCCCTCGCCTTCCTACGCAGCTCCGTGCAACATACGTCACGGCCAAACGTTAACGATTGCGTAACCTCAGCAGAGGCCACGCCTCCAGCAAGAATCGGTTCTCTATGGAGAAAGTCCAGACCCTAGTACGAAGCAAAGTGAAAGACAAGGGTCTGGTTTTAACCAGGCTACCCTGAATCTATCATCTATTAAAGATTAACTTTTCGAATGGAATTATGTAAGTTAACAACTTTTCCATGATATTCTAATTTTTTGGAATGGGTCTGTAGGCATCATCTTTTTTATGAACTCACTCCTATGGCTAAGATAATGAAATTCATGTAACAATTTATCACAATGACTTTAGGGTGCACTTGACTTTTATTTTAACTTTTTATTTACAAGCCCAAAACCAGAAAAGTTGGCACGTTGTGGAAATCGCAAATAAAAACAGAATACAATGACTTGCAAATCTTTTTCAACCTATATTCAATTGAACACACTGCAAAGACCACATACTTAACGTTCGAACCGGTAAACTTTGTTATTTTTTGCAATTATTAGCTCATTTGGAATTTGATGCCTGCAACATGTTTCAAAAAAGCTGGCACAAGTGACAAAGAAGACAGAGAAATTTGAGGAATGCTCATCAAACACTTATTTGGAATATCCCACAGGTGAACATGCAAATTGGGAACAAGTGGGTGCCATGATTGGGTATAAAAGCAGCTTCCTTGACATGCTCAGTCATCCACATAGAAGGATGGGGCGAGGGTCACCACTCTGTGAACAAATGCGTGGGCAAATTGTCGAACAGTTCAAGAACAACTTTTCTCAACGAGCTATTGCAAGGAATTTAGGAATTTCACCATCTACGGCCCGTAATATCATCAGAAGGTTCAGAGAATCTGGAGAAATCACTACACGTAAGGGGCAAGGCCGAAAACCAACATTGAATGCCCGTGACCTTCGATCCCTCAGGCGGTACTGCATCAAAAACCGACATCAGTGTGTAAAAGATATCACCACATGGGCTCAGGAATACTTCAGAAAACCACTGTCAGTAACTACAGTTCGTCGCTACATCTGTAAGTGCAAGTTAAAGCTCTACTATGCAAAGCAAAAGCCATTCATCAACAAGATCCAGAAACGCCGCCGGCTTTGCTGGGCCCGAGCTCATCTGAGATGGACTGATGCAAAGTGGAAAAGTGTTCTGTGGTCTGATGAGTCCACATTTCAAATTGTCTTTGGAAACTGTGGACGTCGTGTCTTACGGACCAAAGAGGAAAAGAACCATCAGGACTGTTATAGGCGCAAAGTTCAAAAGCCAGCATCTGTGATGGTATGGGGGTGCATTAGTGCCCAAGGCATGGGTAACTTACACATCTGTGAAGGCACCATTAATGCTGAAAGGTACATACAGGTTTTGGAGCAACATATGCTGCCATCCAAGCGACGTCTTTTTCATGGACGCCCCAGCTTATTTCAGCAAGACAATGCCAAGCCACATTCTGCACGTGTTACAACAGCGTGGCTTCGTAGCAAAAGAGTGCGGGTCCTCCCCTGGCCTGCCTGCAGTCCAGACCTGTCCCCCATTGAAAATGTGTGGCGCATTATGAAACGTAAAATACGACAACGGAGACCCCGGACTGTTGAACAACTTAAGCTGTACATCAAGCAAGAATGGGGAAGAATTCCACCTGAAAAGCTTCAAAAATTGGTCTCCTCAGTTCCCAAACGTTTACTGAGTGTTGTTAAAAGGAAAGGCGATGTAACACAGTGGTAAATATGTCCCTGTGCCAACTTTTTTGCAATGTGTTGCTGCCATTGAATTCTAAGTTAATGGTTATTTGCAAAACAAAATAAAGTTTCTCCGTTCGAACATTAAATATATTGTCTTTGCATTCTATTCAGTTGAATATGGGTTGAAAAAGATTTGCAAGTCATTGTATTCTGTTTTTATTTGCGATTTGCACAACGTGCCAACTATTCTGGTTTTGGGCTTGTAGTTTTTTACATAATGCCATTGTGCTAAGCAATAGTGATACTCAACTGCTACAAACCGGATTCCAAAAAAGTTGGGACACTAAACAAACTAGGGCTGGACGATATGGCCAAAATTTTTATCACGATATAGTTCTTATTTTCGGTCGATATCAATATAATTTGATATCGATATAAACAAAATAAAAGCCTAAAAAAAACTATAAACTATACAAATAAATTGATGTTCACCTTGTATTTGTATTTAGCCTCCAAAAAGATGGAAATCACCATCAAATAGACATAAAATTCTCAACCCAATAATTCTGTCGGGTCATGGACAGTTTTTTTATAGAAACGTTTCACCCCCATCCTCCATCCAGTTTCCAGATGACCCAACTGAGAATTATTGGCTTTGGTACCTGGATTATTGAGCATGAACTTTCTTGGCATAAAATTCTCAACTGTGTCAATGTTAATAGTTTTAACTTTAAACAAGAACTTTAAAATTTACAGCATTGACTTTCATAGTTAATTAAATAAAACTTTTGGGTGTCGTTATTGATGAGAAGCTGACATGGAAATCTCATGGAAGTTACTTAAGAATAAAAATAACAAAATCAATTGCATTACTGTATAAAGTAAAATAGTTTTTGAATGACAAAGTTTTGTATATATTGTATAATGTAATGATTGTTCCATATTTAATCTGTTGTATTGAAGTTTGGGGAAAAGCATGCAAAACTTTTACAAATCCTATTTTTATTTTACTAAAAAGAGCTGTAAGAATTATTATTAGGAAGTGCTATGGTCACCCAACAAATATATTATTTCATCAATTGAAATTATTAAAATGTTATGATTTGGTTGAACATAGTATTTTACAAGTCATGTATAAAACTAAAAAAAATATTACCCCCAAATATTCAATTACATTTTGTTTAAAAAGTTATTAAACCCTGAAGGGAATGTAAATGTTTGTAAAATCTTCATTTAGAACTAGTGTGAAGGAGCTGAGTTGTAAATCAGGAAACAGGATTGTGTTGACTTGATATCATCATAAACATTTATAAAACTATTTATATGTTTTAAAAGATGATTAAATCAAAGTTGTTGGGAAGGTGTGGTGCAGGTGAAGTGAAGATTGTTGTTTGTTTGTAGTTATTTTGCATTTTTTAAACAAGGGGCATATATTATAACACTATTTTCGTCTTTCTGCACCTTTTCATTCAGTGTTTTTCTTTCTTTTAATTCTGACGAATCTGTTTTATTTTCAATAAATAAATAAAAACATGTTGCGCTAGGGCTGTTTGTTTACGTCGTAGTTTCAGGGAAACGTTGGCTCAAACTTTATTGTTCTTCATCTTCTGACTCTCATCATATTCTATCGAGTGGAAACTCTTCAGATTAAACAAGTTAGATGTTTCCACAGCTAGTTAGAACGACTCCGTCACGTTTTGAAAAATAAAGAAACCGAGTAGGACTCGCTGCAGAAGAAGCCTGCAGTTTAACAAAACCAAACTACGTCCACACCGACGAATTAGTCTTTCCTCTCATCAGTGATGTCGTCTGCTTTCTCTTCGCTTGTGAAACTTTGTTCAGTCACATTCTGACGGTCATGAGCACTCGTTTTGAAGCGAAAACAACGCGCTTTGGAGACTAGCTTAGCTTTTAGCCTGCTACCGCTAAAGCCTGCTGCTGGAGTGAGCGCTGCGTAACAACGACGTCACCACGCACGTTTTGTGTCACAGCCTTTTCTGTCCGGGCGCGTTGTTGAAGCAGCCGCTTCAACACGAACAGAAAAAGAAAAACGTCAGTGAAACGTTGTAAAATCCTATCAAAATATCGAAAATATGCTTAAACTTCATATCATCGTTATTGAATAAAAGTATATCGCGATATTTATCGTTATTGAATTATTGTCCAGCACTAAAACAAACTGTGAATAAAAACTGAATGCAATGATGTGGAGATGGCAAATGTCAATATTTCATTCGTAATAGAACATAGATGACAGATCAAAAGTTTTATCTGAGTAAATGTAACATTTAAAGGAAAATATGTTGATTCAAAATTTCACAGTGTCAACAAATCCCAAAAAAGTTGGGACAAGTAGGAATAAGTGGCTGGAAAAAGGAAATTGAGCATATAATGAACAGCTGGGAGCCCAATTAACACCAATTAGGTGAATTGACAACATGATTGGGTATAAAAAGAGCTTCTCAGAGTGTCAGTGTCTCTCAGAAGCCAAGATGGTAAGAGGATCACAAATTCCACCATTGTTGCACAGAAAGATAGTGCAGTAGGGGTGGGCGATATGGCTCAAAAATTATATCGTGATATTTCAGAGTATTATCACGATAACGATAAATTTTGTGATATAACCCAAAAAAAAAATCAAATGTATTTATTTGACAAAATTAACTTAACATGTTGCTTTGCAGTATTATATAAAATTTTAAAAAACAACAAGGGCTAATTTTACTGAAATTACTTTATTTAGTAAAGTATTTAGTCTCCAAGTAAAACTACACCTGCACTTTAGTTTTTGTGGTGGTTTTTTTAATATATATTTTGTGCAGACTTTTTCAATCTAAATAACAGATCATTTTTAAAGTGCAGGTGTAGTTTCCTAAAACAACTAGCCTAAATAAAATGAAGCTTAAGATTTTTTGAGCATAAATGAAACATACAACAAATTATATGTTGCCTTTAAATGAGCTGTAACTTCTACAAGTTGATCAGCTGACCCTGAAACTTGTTCATGTTTCAGCTTCATCTGTTCATGCAAGAACGTGTCATTCCTCTGATTCGTTTTTTTAAATGATCTGTGTCTGATGATGGAGTGACTGTGGAGCTGCGCGTGTTTGTAACATAGTTTACAGAGGTGGACACGCTGCACTGCGGCTGCTCAGAGCGGAGCGGAGCAGGGGGAGGGGGGACAGCTGTCTGTGCCTGCAGAGCAGGGGGAAAAGAAGCTGAGACGCGCGCGTTGTTTTTAACATTTTAGCATTAACTAATTAGCGTTTTACACTAGTACAGACTGTTGGAGGGGAAGTGCGCAGTTGTTTAAAGCGCTCGGGTGTTAAGGGGCCGGGCGTCCTGACGTATTACGTCATGAAATTACCATATCATGATATAACTTTTTGCCCGGGAAAGCTTTTTATACTGGTATTACCGGTAACGATATGATATGGCCCAGCCCTATAGTGCAGCATTACCAGAATGGTGTTACCCAGCGTAAAATAGCAAAGACCTTTAAGTTATCATCATCAACCTTGCATAACATCATCAAAAGATTCAGAGAATCTGGAACAATCTCTGTGCGTAAGGGTCAATGCCGTAAAACTCTACTGGAAGCTCGTGATCTCCGGGCCCTTAAACGTCACTGCACCTCAAACAGGAATGCCACTGTCAAGGAAATAACAGAATGGGCTCAGGAATACTTCCAGAAAGCATTGTCAGTGAACACAATCCACCGTACCAGCTGAAACTCTACAGTGCAAAGAGGAAGCCATTTCTAAGCAAGCTCCACAAGCTCAGACGTTTGCACTGGGCCAGGGGTCATTTAAAATGGAGTGTGGCAAAATGGAAGACTGTTCTGTGGTCAGATGAGTCACGATTTGAAGTTCTTTATGGAACACTGGGACGCCATGTCATCCGGACCAGAGAGGACAAGGATAGCCCAAGTTGTTATCAACGCTCCGTTCAGAAGCCTGCATCACTGATGGTATGGGGTTGCATGAGCGCTTGTGGCATGGGCAGCTTGCATGTCTGGAAAGGCACCATTAATGCAGAGAACTATGTTCAGGTTCTAGAACAACATATGCTCCATCTAGACGTCATCTCTTTCAGGGAAGACCCTGCATTTTTCAACAAGATAATGCCAGACCACATTCTGCAGCAATCACAACATCATGGCTAGGGCTGTGCGATATGACGATATATATCGTGGGGACGATAGAAACGTGTCTATCGTGCTACTTTCCTTCTATCGTCTCTATCGTGATAAATAAGAATAAAAAAATAACTGTCGCAAAGAAGCTTCATATGGGGTTTTGCGAGATGACGGCGCTGCTTTATGTTTGACGCACGCGCGGGTTTGCGACACATGCTTTACGTTGTTAAACTCGAGAGCAACAGAGCCGCAGGCGCATGAAGCCGGTGTCTCAACAAGGAGAAAACAGCTGCACAGGCAGCCCAAGAAGAATAACTTTTACCAAAAAGAGGGGGAAGCTCACCTTGTTAGCTTCCATTATTTCGCTCCGCTGAAACTCTGAGACAAAATGGGTCCAGAGGACACGAACCCAGAGTCCAACCGAGTCCGAACTCGGGTCCAGTTAACCAATACAAAACAGACCAGAGACACAACAGAACCGCAATCAAACGCAACGTTTTCTCTTTTCTGTTTCTTGCTTTGTTTACTCAAACTTCAGAGCGGATTTCTTCTTCGTGAGTTTCATTAGCAGCTGTTGTTTTACCGCCACCTGCAGGAAAAATTTGGACCAAAGTAGAAAAGGAGTTGTTTGTTTGTTAGTTTATTCATTTTATAATATGAAATACAACAATTAACGTATTCATAATAGAAAAAAATGAAATGAAAGGTAGCAGATGAAGAATAAATCTTATTAAATCTGCTCCTTATTCATCTAATAACAGTTCAAACAATATTTTCTATAATAACAAAATAAGTAAATAACTCAGTCAATTTTCAATTCACATATATCACACATTAAATTAGATTCATTTATATTTTTTTAGCAATTCATTTTTTACCAGTTTCTTAAATACAAGGAATGATTTGGCTTCCTTAACATTTGTCATTTGTCATTAAGTCATTCCATAATCGTACTCCTTGAATTAAGGTAGATCTTAGGTAGATCTAGTTTCTACTTTGGTCCAAATTTCCTTGTTCTTTTTGTTCACATTCTTATAATTGTAACTATCTGTAGTAAAATAATAAAATAAAAAAACTTTGGTCCAAATTTTTCCTGTACACACACACACACACACACACACACACATCGTGTTGTATATATCGTGATATATATCGTTATCGTGATATAAAAAAGTCCATATCGTGATATATGATTTTTTCCATATCGCCCAGCCCTAATCATGGCTACGTAGGAGAAGGATCTGGGTACTGAAATGGCCAGCCTACAGTCCAGATCTTTCACCTATAGAGAACATTTGGTGCATCATAAAGAGGAAGGTGCGACAAAGAAGGCCCAAGATGATTGAACAGTTAGAGGCCTGTATTAGACATGAATGGGAGAGCATTCCTATTTCTAAACTTGAGAAACTGGTCTCCTCTGTCCCCAGACGTCTGTTGAGTGTTGTAAGAAGAAGGGGGGATGCCACACAGTGGTAAAAATGGACTTGTCCCAACTTTTTTGGGATTTGTTGATGCCATGAAATTTTGAAACAACAGATTTTCCCCTTAAAATTATACATTCTCTCAGTTTAAACTTTTGATCTGTGATTTGTGTTCTATTCTGAATAAAATATTAGTTTTGGCACCTCCACATTTTATTCACAGTTTGTTTAGTGTCCCAACTTTTTTGGAATCTGGTTTGTAGTTTAAAAATAAGAATATTAACTTTACCCAGTGAAAATGTGACATTTTAATAAACACCAACAGTGAATTTCAGTGGTGGTGGTGGGGTGGTTACTGTTCTTAGATTTAGCGATAGACCTGATCATAACAGAACATGACCTGGCATCATGCAGCCTTCATAACGTTAAATTACATTGTGCCAAGCAATGACACAAAAAACAAACGTTTTTAGTCCATTTTGTCAGCCTGCATTTAATTATTAAAACAAAATAATTTACAGGTTCCTTCCTTCATTGGTGCCACAGTTTCTACACTTCATAACTTTTATTGACCTTCCCTTCACCGTCCACTTAGAAAAACATCCATCTCCTTCTCCCATTGTTTTCCTTTCCACTGTTCCCATTACTGATTTTAACAATTTTACTTTACAGAAAACTTGTGTTACCTGGGTTCTTTCTCCTTCAAGGTATTCTCTATAACTCCATCAGGTGGACTTTTCAAATCTTGGAGTAAAATCTTGCCATGCACAATGCAGTAATGCTAGCTTAGATGTTACACACTCCGTTTCTCCTTCGATCCCTCGCACCCGTCAACAGCTGAAGTCACTATCATAGTTGTAAGCTAGTGTGTGACACAGAGGTGTCTCTGCCCTCCTCCCTCTGCCCTGTCAACAAAAACTTCAAAAGAGATGAGCGCCTGCTGAGCCAAGTGATCGAGGAGGAACACTGTTTCTTAAAGGGACTGTGACATGATGTTGGAAATTTTCATATTTGTCAGAACATATACAGTATATCTTATATCATTCAGCTCTGTTCGTTTTTGCAAAATAAATTATAAATATATTAAAATTTCATTCCAATTTATGGTAAAAAAAAATTGGGACACGCCCCTAGAATTCAGAGAATTTATGCAAAACTTCATGTGACGTACATGTGGGCACTGGGCATAAGGCGGAGCCTGCCTTGCTCGTTTGTTTGGTGTGTTAACTGCTTTCCATACACATTCATTTCCTGAAGGATCGCCTCTGTTATTTGTGTAACTTGAAAAATGCCGTCACGTTGTAGCGCATTTGGGTGTTCTAATATCAGCAGTGAACTAGTGAGCCTTCACAAATTTCCAAAAGATGAGAAACTTCGACAAGAATGGACCAGACAAGGACCGGTGGGTTCCTACTAAGGAGTCATGTCTGCAGCGACCATTCACTGCCGATTGTTTTCAGGACCTGGTATAAAAGAATCTTTAGGATTACCAGTAAGATTCAGAAGACTTTTAAAACCGGATGCTATTCCTACTATTTTTAAAAGAAAATCTACAGAAGAAAGTCCCACAGCTACCACGTCAAAACGCAGGGAAGCTATCATCGGAAGACTGTCCAGGAGATGAGTAAGTCTTTCTGTAAACATAATCGGAGGTGTGTAGTGTTTTAGATTATAAACTATATATTTTACGTGAGTTCATGTTGTTTTACTTTATACACTGTGAGTGTATAAAGCCAATTATCACGGCAGATTCTTTATGTTCGCTGCTAACAAGCTAGCCGAATCAGTAGCACACACACTTTTCTAATAATGTATTTTTAAATTATGTCTGCGCGATCAGGTAACATCAGTAAGTTTTTTTATTCAGGGAGGGTTTATTAATGAGAGTTTTGGATGATTTACTGTCTTAAAAAGGTAGATCTCAGACGTGACCGGGACTCTGTTAGCCGAGATAGATATGCTAACAAACATTAGCCGAGAGACGGTAGCAAACACGTTGCTAATTATGTATTTTTAAATTATGTCTGCGCGATCAGGTAACAGTTTATTTTTATTCGGGGAGGGTTTATTAATGAGAGTTTTGGATGATTTACTGTCTTGACCGGGACTCTGTTAGCCGAGATAGATGCTAACAAACATTAGCCGAGAGACGGTAGCAAACACGTTGCTAATTATGTATTTTTAAATTATGTCTGCGCGATCAGGTAACAGTTTCTTTTTATTCGGGGAGGGTTTATTAATGAGAGTTTTGGATGATTTACTGTCTTAAAAAGATAGATCTCAGACGTGACCAGGACTCTCTTAGCCGAGATAGATGCTAACAAACATTAGCCGAGAGACGTAGCAAACACGTTGCTAATTATGTATTTTTAAATTATGTCTGCGCGATCAGGTAACATCTGTAGTTTCTTTTTATTCTGGGAGGGTTTATTAATGAGAGTTTTGGATGATTTACAGTCTTAAAACTGATATATTTCAAACGCGACCGGCACTGTCAGCCGATAGCTGCTAACATATTAGCTTAGATACCCGAGTCAACACGGAGAGCTATTTATGTATTTTTAAATTATGTCTACGTGATCAGGTAACAGTTTCTTTTCATTCGGGGAGGGTTTATTAATGAGAGTTTTGGATGATTTACTGTCTTAAAAAGATAGATCTCAGACGTGACCGGGACTCTGTTAGCCGAGATAGATGCTAACAAACATTAGCCGAGAGACGGTAGCAAACACGTTGCTAATTATGTATTTTTAAATTATGTCTGCGCGATCAGGTAACAGTTTTTTTTTATTCGGGGAGGGTTTATTAATGAGAGTTTTGGATGATTTACTGTCTTAAAAAGATAGATCTCAGACGTGACCAGGACTCTCTTAGCCGAGATAGATGCTAACAAACATTAGCCGAGAGACTGTAGCAAACACGTTGCTAATTATGTATTTTTAAATTATGTCTGCGCGATCAGGTAGCATCTGTAGTTTCTTTTTATTCGGGGAGGGTTTATTAATGAGAGTTTTGGATGATTTACTGTCTTAAAATGATAGATCTCAGACGCGATCGGGACTCCGTTAGCTCAGCCCAAGAACAAAGAAGCCACATCACGAAGCTAACCCCACGTAGCTACTGTGTAAATAATAAACCGTGTCTAAATCACTTTTCAATTGATTGAGTGTCCAATAATTGTATAAGATGAATAATAACCCTTCGATTGCTTTAATACATTCATGTACTAACAATAGGTTGTGTTTGTTCGACATGCTCCGCCATTATTATTTACATGCGCGTTGAGAGCGGCTCCCCACGGGTACGTCACAATGACGTTTTGCAGAAGTGCGCAGATTTTTAGGGGCGTGCCCCAGAGAAAAAACTACCATAACTTGGAATGAAATTTTTATATATTTATAATTTATTTTGCAAAAACGAACAGAGCTGAATGATATAAGATATATATGTTGTGACAAATATGAAAATTTCCAACATCATGTCACAATCCCTTTAAAGTCAAGTCAACTTTATTTGTAGAGCACATTTAAAACAGAGAATGTTATCAAAGTGTTTAACAACAACAATGGGAGTAAAATTAATGGAAAAATACAAAACACTAAAGAGAAATGATGTCATCCAACATGCCACTGACACCCCCCCACCACCCCACCCCACTGAAAACAAAAACTCTTAGTATCTACACAACTCACGTAAATGACATATTTTAGTTTGAAATCAGCGGATTTCGGTGAAAAGCGACTAGTTTGCAGGTATGGACTAAACTGAAACTAATGCAAGGGTTAAATTAATTATTTTATTTTAACAGCTTAATTTTGTGTTCTAATGTTCATGTGTTTAATACAAAAACTAAAAAACATATTGTGTGAATCTCATCTCTTCATTCAGCAGTACACTGTAAAAAAATAATTTACAGGTCACATCAAAGTCCACAGCAAACTTCACTTTTTCTTCAAAATACTCCCCCCTTTGAATTTCCTGTTCCTCACCATGTCTCCACAAAGCAGATCACACTAGTGCAGGGGTCACCAACCTTTTCGAAACTGAGAGCTACTTCATGGGTATGGAGTCATACAAAGGGCACCAGTTTGATAAACTCTTTAGAAATAACAAAGCGTAAATTGAAAAAAATGTATAGTAAACATATTTTTAAGAACATATTTTTAAGATAGACATTTTAAAATACATATATAAATACAAAAAATGAATAACAACTGAATAAAATGACATTTTAAAAGCAGCTTAGTAGTGAGTTGTGCTATTTTTAGAACAGGTCCGAGGGCACCCCAAATGGCCCTTGGGGGAACCCGGGTGCCCGCGGGCACCATGTTGGTGACCTATGCACTAGTGAAATGGCTCGCCTGTCTTTTTCCACTGTCTTCATTGCAGAAATCATCTTCAGAGCTCCCCCTCCCTCCACACAGCCCAAATTGTCCACCATCAGCATCTCTTCACACAATTTTTCATCCGATCACGTTCATTCACTGATATTCAGTCCCACAATAAATTCATTACTTCAATGTCATTACACTTTGTATCCAAGGAGCCACAGTCCTCATCATTCTTGCGAAACTCCCCAGCCTGTACACACTCCCACCCTCTGTCCACAGAATTATAATTCACGTGGGCTGCATGGATGCATCCTGTCATCACTCCAAAACCACCAGAACTGAGTTGAACAAACTTCTGGAATTTCTCAACACCTGTGGCAAATAAGAGTTTATATAATCTGTAGGACAAAACTTATGTTCTGGCAAAAAAAAAAAATTTCCTGAGGAATTACATATGTTTTTTTATGACATTCTGTGTATGTATATATATATTATGGTAAAACCACATAAAATATTATTTTGAATGAAACTTGTTGATGACAACATGAGTTTTTGTTTGTTGTTAGAGCATTTTAATAAGTGGTCAGTATTCAAGTGACTGTTCTGATGATATGTCAAGAAATAAACTAATATACCAGATATTTTCTATTTCTGAATTCCTGGATATGTTGGTGTAGCAGAGTGCATTTTCTAGTTGAAATTGAACGCATCATGATGCTGTAACAAGCTGTGAAGAGCAAGATTTAAAAAAATCTGAATTGTGGACAGCTTGACTGCAGGATCCAAACAGTTCCTAACACAGCTTAGCTCCACACTTCACTTTAGACTGCAGTAAATAAATACATACCTGTGTAACCCTGATGTTTGGTTTGATACCAGTGAACTGATGAATCGCTCACCCAGGAACTCTTCTCAGCTTCACAACATTTATTAACATGAACTTCATCTGTAACAGAAAAAAAAAACATGTGGTTGGTGGTGGTCTGACATGTAGCTCCTGCCCCAACTCTGAGAACGTCAGGCAGTAAAAAATGTCGTCAAGCCAGTCTCCACTTCCAAAATGATGGTTTTGTTGTGCACACAAACACTATGAATTATGGTAACCTTTGTGAGTTTTCAAAATAAAAGCTGTTAATGACATCATACTTGCTGTTGTTACAAAATTATTTGTGGATGATTTATTTATATTATCATTTATTATACAATATGAGAACTGTTACCATCAGGGGAAAAGTACAGATCAATCAAGACAAGAACAAACAGATTTAAATATAGTTTTTATCTGTCCACCGTTACTGAACTTAACAAAATTTGTAATAAAAACTGAATAAGGGACAACTGTTGTAATAGCAATCTGCTTGTGTTGCACATTTGGAGTGTTTCAAACCTGTTATTAACTTTAATACAGTTTATATTTTATATTGTTTTATATTTTACTGTTTTTACTTTTGTTCTGGGAAGCAAACCCAGATTTCACTGTATTCATGTGCAATGATAATAAAGGTCTCTTCTATTCTATTTTGCAGCAGGTTTTGAATTGTCTTCTGCTGAACTTGATCCACCACAAAGACTGTGTGGTTCACAGAGTTTCTGCACAAATCAAAATATGAAACTTTAAATTAAAATGTTCTCAGAGAACAATAAGTATAATTTTTATTCACACTAAGCAGAAACCTCCAGTCAGTGCTGGGCAGCGCTAATCCAAAAATTAGTTCCGCTATTTCTAAAGCACTAATTTATTTATTTAGGTCCGCAATTTCAAAAGCACTAATGTCTTATGAAAATTAGGGGAAGCTAAATTCTAAACCGCTAATTCTAAAATAAAACGCCATCAGACAAGAAGCAAGTTTTAAGTTGTTTGTATTGTATAGACTAGGAAGGTATTTATAATAATATTGTTTGTAATAATAATAATTTTCTTTGAGTATAACCAATAGACAAAATACACACAACAAAACAGACCCTGATTACACCCAAGAGTTGTTTTTTTTTCTTTCTATTTTAAATCAGTTCTTGAATCCCGGATGATTAAAGGTCCATCAATCAATAATCTGTTAGTTTGTAATTCATGATCCAAGGTAATATGTCCAGAGAAAAAACAAATAGTTTGGTGCAATTTAAGTCCTACCGCACAGCTGCGAGGATCCGGTTGCTTGCCATCCTGGGTGGGAACAGGGGGTGAAAAAACCCCTGACCTAAACAAGGTCATAAACAAAACAACAATTAGCATTACTTTATATAATATATAGAGGACTAAACTGTTATCAAAATTTCTATAGGCAGTCAACAGATTTAATGAAAAATAACTAAAATGATCCTAAAAGGATGAACTTACAAAAATCAAAGGATTTATTTAATACTTTATGTATATATATTCTATTCGGCTACGAAATTAACAAAAAGAGAATGATCTTTTAATCACTAAGACCACTTTTAAATCTCAAATACATGGGCGTGTTGCCACCGCATTTCTACGTAAAAGGAACCCAAATACATAAAACGAACGACTCACCGTCGAGTGGTCGACACAAAACACCGAATACAATCCTCCGGCCACGTTAATTTAGCTTGATACAGCGGGGTTCTCCCATGATTTATGAACACACCGAGCGCAACCAGCTAGCCACAGAATTAGCCCCCGAGTTCACCTCTGACCCGGAAGATGTCAAGATGGAATAGTCCATTTTTAGTAGGGGGATACAGAAATCGACCGGTTTTTGTATTGCGTTTTTAATGATCGTTTTCATCGTAACTATAATTATTTTTATGTTAAATGTACATTAACAAGCATGAGCAATGTTAGGGATGTAGGTGACTGGCAGGGGTGCGGCGGGGCCGGGACCACTGCTGATTGGGAGCCCCAGGCAACGGCATCATTTGCCTACAAGGTAGATCCGCGTCTGTTCTCCCCCCTGCTCCCCCTCCCTCCTCTCTGCTCCCGGTGTACTTGCACCAATGGGGGAAAAAGCAGCTACGAGAGCCAGCGAGAGCCTGTAAATAAGTTTTTTCGTTTTTACTGATAGATAATTAGTTATTAGCGGTACTGCATTTTAAATAAAAATAGCACAAATCCGCTTATGAATTATAAAAGTTAGTCAAACCACAAAAACGCTGACAAATAATTTAGGTCCGCTGTAAGCGGATTAGCGCTTTAGCGCTCTCTAGCGGTCTGTGCCCACCTTTGCCTCCAGTGATTTTGGTCGACATGCACAAATAACACAAAGCTCTCGTAATTCTCAAAATTTACAAGTAAAAAGAAACAATTGATGTTAAAATGCTACAAATGTCATTTCTGAAATTAATGTGCAATTTTAAGTGTTATTTTTCCAAATGGTTATTGTCACCTTGATAAAGCTTTTCGGATGAGAAGCGAAACGTCTTGTTTGTTACAAATAAAGTCCAGTTGTTCTGTATTGAACGCCTTTTTTGATTTTATCATGTCCTGGACGACTGAGAATCTTCACCAGCATATTGCTAAACATTTTGGGAAGGATACCCTAAGAGCAGTGCGGGAGTTTGAGAAGATGTCAAGGAAGCTTGCAGACTACAGGAACCATCTTCGTTTCAGTCTGAGATGCAGACAAGGAAAACTTACCCCCAGCAGTCTAAAACTCAACTCCACAATTAAAGGACAAAGAGCTGAAGGAATCCTCCTGAAAGCTCAGAACAGGCTGCTCAGTGAGAGAATACGACAGATAAACTTCACTATTGAAGCTCTCTCACTCAAAATGGATCAGAGCCTCCAGAAGCTGTCTACTCTTCTACCACTGCCGCTGTTGGAAGAAGTATCTTGCTTGGTTGAAAAGGCCCAGCTATCGCAGCATCAAAAAAGCAAGGAACGTCAAAAAAGTAAGTTTCTGAGACTACAACAGAGAACTGCTTTCTCATCACAATCCATCAGTCAAGATAAGGAGTTTGCCTCCAGCACGAATACTCAGGAACAGTGGGTTAGAAATTTGTCTAACAGGACCTTAACCCAACCTGAGAAAAATGTGCTGGCAAAAGGACTGAATTTTGCAATCTCACCACAAGAAATACCTGTTGTGGAATTAATCACGGCCACTGAATCGGCGATTAGGAACAACAACTTGACAGGAGCAGAGGCAGAACAACTCCGAATGAAAATATCAGCTACACTCTCCAGTGCCAAACTGCCTCCTTCAAATCTTCCACCGCAGGAAAGGAAAGCGATAACATCACTCAGCCAGGACCAAAACATCACCATTTTACCAGCGGACAAAGGAAGATGCACAATAATACTCAACACGTCGGACTACCAGGATAAAATAACCACACTGCTGAGCGACAGGAACACCTATGAGCCCCTGAAGAGGGACCCAACTAACACTTTTAAAAAGAAAGTCACAGATTACCTGCAAAAACTCGAAAAGGAGAAAATAATCACTCGATCATTGTACTATAGATTGTACCCGGGGGAAGCCACTCCCTGTCTTTATGGACTTCCAAAAATACACAAAGAAGATACACCTCTCAGACCCATCGTCAGCAGCATGAACTCAGTTACATACAATGTTGCTAAACATCTCGCTGGTATTTTAGCTCCTCTGGTTGGAAACACACCTCATCACATAAAAAACTCCATTGATTTTGCCAACAAAGTTCAACATTTGAAGCTAACCCCGGGAGAAACTCTTGTATCGTATGATGTGACTTTGCTGTTCACATGCATACCCATTTCTGAAGCAGTAGAAACCGTCAAAAAACGACTTCTACAGGACAAGGATTTGGGCAAAAGGACCAACTTCACCCCAGACCACATCTGCACCCTGCTGGATCTCTGCCTCTCCACCACCTATTTCAAGTTCAATGACAGATTTTACAGACAGAAGCACGGCTGTGCCATGGGATCTCCAGTGTCACCCATTGTTGCAAACCTCTACATGGAGGAAGTGGAACAGAGAGCCCTAAACTCCTATGAGGGGACAACTCCAAGCCATTGGTTCCGATATGTGGATGATACCTGGGTCAAAATTCAAGCCAGGGAGGTGGAAGCGTTCACCAGACACATTAACTCGGTAGATAACAACATCAATATGCTGGTGAAGATTCTCAGTCGTCCAGGACATGATAAATCAAAAAAGGCATTCAATACAAGATCAAATAAATAAATAAAAGTCCAGTTGATCTTGTATTGAATGCCTTTTTTGATATAACAACATCAAGTTCGCCAGAGAGGATGCTAATGACAATAAGCTTCCTTTTTTGGACTGTTTGGTTCACATGGAAAGAGAGGACAGCCTCAACATTGAAGTTTACAGAAAACCAACCCACACAGACCAGTATCTTCTGTTTGACTCTCACAATCCACTGGAACACAAACTTTCTGTCATCAGAACTTTACAGCACCGGGCCGATCACATCCCCACGAAGACAGAAGGGAAGAAAAAGGAACAGAAACACATTGAAAAATCTCTCCAAACATGTGGATATCCTAACTGGGCTTTTGTCAAGTCAGCGAGGAAATTTCCAAAACACAATAAGGAACAGAAAAAGGAGAACAGACGAAAAAACATTGTCATCCCTTATGTTGCTGGACTATCAGAGAATTTCAGAAGGATTTTCAACAAACACAACATCCCAGTACATTTCAAACCCAGCAGGACTCTCAGACAGAGGCTGGTCCACCCTAAGGACAGAACCCCCTCACACAAACAGAGTGGTGTAGTTTATGCAGTCCAGTGCAGCGAGGACTGTCCAGACTTATACATTGGAGAAACTAAACAGCCCATCCACAGAAGAATGTCTCAACACAGGAGAGCCTCCTCCTCTGGACAAAACTCAGCTGTTCACCTCCACCTCACAGACAAGGGACACTCTTTTGAGGACCAAAATGTACATATTTTGGACCGAGAGCACAGGTGGTTTGAGAGAGGTGTGAAGGAGGCGATTTATGTAAAAAGAGAGAAACCATCGTTAAACAGAGGTGGAGGTCTAAGATTTCAACTTTCTAAAACTTATGGCGCGGCCCTGGGTTTGGTTCCCAGGCGTCTCACACCTGATGAGAACAGAGGAGCCTCGTTTGTGAATTAGACTAACAAAGACTTTGACAGGTCCTTGCTATCAATGGCTGAAGTGTGACTTGTCATTTCACATACAGTAGGATGTGTGTTAGCCTGGCCCTCGCCTTCCTGCACAGCTCCGCTCAATTCTCATTTCCCTTCACTGCACAGTCTGGGACTTCTCCCATAGACAACGATTTCTCCGGTAGATTTTTGACCGGACCAATCAGAGAACAGAAGGGGCGGAGTTTTGGACCCTAACCCACGCCCCCACCTGTCCCAGCGCGCAGCGTCCTATAAAGGGCTCTGCCAGCGCGCAGTCAGCGAGCAACGGCATGTTCTCATTCAAAGCGATGCAAAGCGATGCAGGACTGTTTTATATGTGACACAAATTTATTAATTTCCCCTTCTTAATCCCTTATCTGGAGTTTTCTTTTGTTTTTTGGGCCAAAAGTCAAGTGATCGCTCGCTCCCTCCTCCTTCTCTCCCTCCGCTGAAATGAACAAGGAAATGGCTGAGGTTGTCACGAGAATTAAACTCGGGTTTTACGTTGCTGCCCGAGTCCCATCAGATTTTCTGGTCTTCTGGTGAGCTGGACCAGCGATCCATGGTTTTATTTTATTTTATTAAAACGTTTTATTAACATATAAACACAGAATTTCCAGCGCGGCAGCCGGCAGCGAGAGAAAAGCTGCAGGAGGCGGAGCAGTTGTCAAGTTCACCAGAGCACGGGGGAGCAGCCATATATGGCTCTGAGGGGAGGGAGCAGAATGCTTTCCCTGTTCAAAATATCCAATGGTTTTGTTCCTCAGCAGAGGCCAACGCTCCAGCAAGAATCGTTTGAAAATGGAGAAAGTCCAGACCCTAGTATGAAGCGAAGTGAAGGACAAGGGTCTGGTTTTAACCAGGCTAGATGTGTGTGTGTGTTCTGTAAGCTCTGTTTTCACACACTGAACTTTGAATGGGTCACAGGTACGTGTTATCCCAAGTATGTGGGGGTGTTAGTTTCCAATTTACATATGTTGGTGCGTGTCAATGGCTTGTCCTGTTATAACTGCTTCCCCTGACTGTCTCCTAACTCAATTGATAAAGCTTTTCGGATGAGAAGCGAAACGTCTTGTTTGTTACAAATAAAGTCCAGTTGTTCTGTATTGAACGACTTTTTTGATTTTATCATGTCCTGGACGACTGAGAATCTTCACCAGCTTATTGTCACTTAAAAATATTAAACATATAAATTATTTTAATTAAGCATTCCTGTTTTTACTTGAACTATGTTGCATTTCAATGAGACAAAATTTCTGCACAGTAATGATGTGATTTGTGGTAAAGTCGTACTTACCCTCACTGTTTCTACAACATCCTGAAGAACGAGCAACAAACACAGCAACTTAGGGACAATTACATGGAAAATGTCCAACTTTGGAGGGCCTTTATTTTGAAATTCCACATGAGATCTTGGTGACATTTGGTGAACAACATCTGGAGATGTTCTACAGTCAGCCTGAAGTGAGACTGGTCACTGGAAACTAAGAGTTTTGTTTTAATATTAATGGAAATTTCAGGGAAAACAATTGAACATTCTCACATAATGAACATACAAATAACCACAAAACAGAGACAAAAGTTAAATATTATGGATCCATATTCACAGGAGGACATTAAAAATCATTTCTGAACATAGACCAGCAAGAATGACTTCAATCATCTAGAGTCAAAACATGAAAAACACATTGAAGTTTTTTATTTATTTAACTTAGCAACACAAAAAGTTCTCTACTCTTTGGATATGGGGGCGACATTCAAACTTTTAGTGGAAACAGCTGAGCAGGAATGTTGGTCCCATTACAGCTTCCAGTGCTAACATGTGTTTTATGTACAGAGTTTGTACCAACAGGAGACACACATCAGCTTTTATTTTGAAAGAACCTCGCAAGCGTGACTACCTAATTCATGGTGTTAGCGCGTGCACAACCAAACCGCGTGAGCGCTGACTTTTAGAAGTGGAGGCTGCTGGACCGAAGTATAATATTGAACAATTTTACTAGAAATTACAACCATACCTGTTAGAGAACAAACATGTGGTTGGTGGAGGTCTGACGTGAAGCTCCTGCTCCTACACAGAAAAACACACACACAGTCACGAGACTAGATTATCCAAGCACGCGACAACGAGACGTAGCTGCTAACAGCTACACATGCTAACAGCTACACATGCTAACAGCTACACATGCTAACAGCTACACATGCTAACAGCTACACATGCTAACAGCTACACATGCTAACAGCTACACATGCTAACAGCTACACATGCTAACAGCTACACATGCTAACAGATACACATGCTAACAGCTACACATGCTAACAGCTACACATGCTAACAGCTACACATGCTAACAGCTACACACGCTAACAGCTACACATGCTAACAGCTACACATGCTAACAGCTACAGACGTTAACAACTACAGATGTTAACAGCTACAGATGTTAACAGCTACAGATGTTAGCAGCTACAGATGTTAACAGCTACAGATGTTAGCAGCTACAGATGTTAACAGCTACAGATGTTAGCAGCTACAGACGCTAACAGCTACAGATGTTAACAGCTACAGATGTTAACAGCTATAGACTTTAACAGTTACAGATGTTAACAGCTACAGATGTAGCAGCTACAGACACTAACAACTACAGATGTTAACAGCTTCAGACTCTAACAACTACAGACGTTAGCAGATACAGACGTTAACAGCTACAGATGTTAACAGCTACAGATGTTAACAGCTACAGATGTTAGCAGCTACAGACGCTAACAACTACAGACGTTAACAGCTACAGACGTTAACAGCTACAGACGTTAACAGCTACAGACGTTAACAGCTACAGACGTTAACAGCTACAGATGTTAACAGCTACAGATGTTAACAGCTATAGACTTTAACAGCTATAGACTTTAACAGCTACAGATGTTAACAGCTACAGATGTAGCAGCTACAGACGCTAACAACTACAGATGTTAACAGCTTCAGACGCTAACAACTACAGATGTTAACAGCTACAGATGTTAACAGCTACAGACGTTAACAACTACAGATGTTAACAACTACAGATGTTAACAACTACAGATGTTAACAGCTACAGACGTTAACAACTACAGATGTTAACAGCTACAGATGTTAACAGCTACAGATGTTAACAGCTACAGACGTTAACAACTACAGATGTTAACAGCTACAGGAGTTAACAGCTACAGATGTTAACAGCTACAGACGCTAACAACTACAGATGTTAATAGCTACAGATGTTAAAAGCTACACACGCTAACAACTACAGATGTTAACAGCTACAGACGCTAACAACTACAGATGTTAACAGCTACAGATGTTATCAGCTACACACGCTAACAACTACAGATGTTAACAGCTACAGACGTTAACAGCTACAGATGCTAACTACAGATGTTAACAGCTACAGATGTTAAAAGCTACACACGCTAACAACTACAAATGTTAACAGCTACAGACGTTAACAGCTACAGATGTTACCAGCTACAGATGTTAACAGCTACACACACTTACAACTAAAGATGTTAACAGCTACAGATGTTAACAGCTATAGACTTTAACAGCTACAGATGTTAACAGCTACAGATGTAGCAGCTACAGACACTAACACCTACAGATGTTAACAGCTTCAGACTCTAACAACTACAGACGTTAGCAGATACAGACGTTAACAGCTACAGATGTTAACAGCTACAGATGTTAACAGCTACAGATGTTAGCAGCTACAGACGCTAACAACTACAGACGTTAACAGCTACAGACGTTAACAGCTACAGACGTTAACAGCTACAGACATTAACAGCTACAGATGTTAACAGCTACAGACGTTAACAACTACAGATGTTAACAACTACAGATGTTAACAGCTACAGACGTTAACAACTACAGATGTTAACAGCTACAGATGTTAACAGCTACAGATGTTAACAGCTACAGACGTTAACAACTACAGATGTTAACAGCTACAGGAGTTAACAGCTACAGATGTTAACAGCTACAGACGCTAACAACTACAGATGTTAATAGCTACAGATGTTAAAAGCTACACACGCTAACAACTACAGATGTTAACAGCTACAGACGCTAACAACTACAGATGTTAACAGCTACAGATGTTATCAGCTACACACGCTAACAACTACAGATGTTAACAGCTACAGACGTTAACAGCTACAGATGCTAACTACAGATGTTAACAGCTACAGATGTTAAAAGCTACACACGCTAACAACTACAAATGTTAACAGCTACAGACGTTAACAGCTACAGATGTTACCAGCTACAGATGTTAACAGCTACACACACTTACAACTAAAGATGTTAACAGCTACAGATGTTAACAGCTATAGACTTTAACAGCTACAGATGTTAACAGCTACAGATGTAGCAGCTACAGACACTAACACCTACAGATGTTAACAGCTTCAGACTCTAACAACTACAGACGTTAGCAGATACAGACGTTAACAGCTACAGATGTTAACAGCTACAGATGTTAACAGCTACAGATGTTAGCAGCTACAGACGCTAACAACTACAGACGTTAACAGCTACAGACGTTAACAGCTACAGACGTTAACAGCTACAGACATTAACAGCTACAGATGTTAACAGCTACAGACGTTAACAACTACAGATGTTAACAACTACAGATGTTAACAGCTACAGACGTTAACAACTACAGATGTTAACAGCTACAGATGTTAACAGCTACAGATGTTAACAGCTACAGACGTTAACAACTACAGATGTTAACAGCTACAGGAGTTAACAGCTACAGATGTTAACAGCTACAGACGCTAACAACTACAGATGTTAACAGCTACAGATGTTAAAAGCTACACACGCTAACAACTACAGATGTTAACAGCTACAGACGCTAACAACTACAGATGTTAACAGCTACAGATGTTATCAGCTACACACGCTAACAACTACAGATGTTAACAGCTACAGACGTTAACAGCTACAGATGCTAACTACAGATGTTAACAGCTACAGATGTTAAAAGCTACACACGCTAACAACTTCAGATGTTAACAGCTACAGACGTTAACAGCTACAGATGTTACCAGCTACAGATGTTAACAGCTACACACACTTACAACTAAAGATGTTAACAGCTACAGATGTTAACAGCTATAGACTTTAACAGCTACAGATGTTAACAGCTACAGATGTAGCAGCTACAGACACTAACAACTACAGATGTTAACAGCTTCAGACTCTAACAACTACAGACGTTAGCAGATACAGACGTTAACAGCTACAGATGTTAACAGCTACAGATGTTAACAGCTACAGATGTTAGCAGCTACAGACGCTAACAACTACAGACGTTAACAGCTACAGACGTTAACAGCTACAGACGTTAACAGCTACAGACGTTAACAGCTACAGATGTTAACAGCTACAGATGTTAACAGCTATAGACTTTAACAGCTACAGATGTTAACAGCTACAGATGTAGCAGCTACAGACGCTAACAACTACAGATGTTAACAACTACAGATGTTAACAGCTACAGACGTTAACAACTACAGATGTTAACAGCTACAGATGTTAACAGCTACAGATGTTAACAGCTACAGACGTTAACAACTACAGATGTTAACAGCTACAGGAGTTAACAGCTACAGATGTTAACAGCTACAGACGCTAACAACTACAGATGTTAACAGCTACAGATGTTAAAAGCTACACACGCTAACAACTACAGATGTTAACAGCTACAGACGCTAACAACTACAGATGTTAACAGCTACAGATGTTATCAGCTACACACGCTAACAACTACAGATGTTAACAGCTACAGACGTTAACAGCTACAGATGCTAACAGCTACAGATGTTAAAAGCTACACACGCTAACAACTACATATGTTAACAGCTACAGACGTTAACAGCTACAGATGTTACCAGCTACAGATGTTAACAGCTACCGGTACACACACTTACAACTAAAGATGTTAACAGCTACAGATGTTAACAGCTACAGAAGTTAACAGCTACAGATGTTAACATCTACACACGCTAACAACTACAGATGTTAACAGCTACAGACTTTAACAACTACAGATGTTAACAGCTACGCTAACAACTACAGATGTTAACAGCTACAGATGTTAACAGCTACAGATGTTAACAGCTACAGACGTTAACAGCTACAGATGTTAACATCTACACACGCTAACAACTACAGATGTTAACAGCTACAGACGTTAACAACTACAGATGTTAACAGCTACGCTAACAACTACAGATGTTAACAGCTACAGATGTTAACAGCTACACACGCTAACAACTACAGATGTTAACAGCTACAGACGTTAACAGCTACAGATGTTAACAGCTACAGACGTTAACAGCTACAGATGTTAACAGCTACAGAATTTAATAGCTACAGACGTTAACAACTACAGACGTTAACAACTACAGATGTTAACAGCTACACATGCTAACAGCTACAGCTGCTAACAGCTACACATGCTAACAGCTACACATGCTAACAGATAGACATGCTAACAGCTACACATGCTAACAGCTACACATGCTAACAGCTACACATGTTAACAGCTACACATGCCAACAGCTACAGATGTTAACAGCTACACACGCTAACAACTACCGTAAACACCGGTGTATAATACGCTCCGGTGTATAATACGCTTTGGCCAATATTTGGAAATAAATCAGAAAAATCGGTAGATAATACGCTTCGGTGTATAATACGCGCTGCCGTGACAGTCTTTTTTATGGCCACTAGATGGCGCCAGGATACGCCTCCAGGTACAGTCTGCAGGTAAACAGACTACAGGGTGCATTAGTGCCCATAGCGGCCGAAACTGGTACTGCACCATTTTTAGGCCAAAATTAAAAAGCGAATCAGAGCCAAAAATGGGTCTAAAAATATGGGAAAAAATCTGTAGATAATACGCTTTGGTGTATAATACGCAGGACATTCAAATGAGCAATAAAAGTGCGTATTATACACCGGTGTTTACGGTACACATGCTAACAGCTACACATGCTAACAGCTACACATGCTAACAGCTACACATGCTAACAGCTACACATGCTAACAGCTACACATGCTAACAGCTACACACGCTAACAGCTACAGATGTTAACAACTACAGACGTTAACAACTACAGATGTTAACAGCTACAGATGTTAACAGCTACGCTAACAACTACAGATGTTAACAGCTACAGATGTTAACAGCTACAGATGTTAACAGCTACAGACGTTAACAGCTACAGATGTTAACATCTACACACGCTAACAACTACAGACGTTAACAACTACAGATGTTAACAGCTACGCTAACAACTACAGATGTTAACAGCTACAGATGTTAACAGCTACAGATGTTAACAGCTACACACGCTAACAACTACAGATGTTAACAGCTACAGACGTTAACAGCTACAGATGCTGGTGAAGATTCTCAGTCGTCCAGGACATGATAAATCAAAAAGGCGTTCAATTCAAGATCAACTGGACTTTATTTGTAACAGAAGACGTTTCGCTTCTCATCCGAAAAGCTTTATCAAAAAAAAAAGCTTTATCAATTCAATGAACCAGACTGTGTGTGCGTGTGGATTTATAACAGGAGTCACGCACCATCATATGTAAATTGCAAGCTGAGTTAACACATACATGCTGATTCACAAACGTTTTACACCGGATGGGAGCAGAGATGTCTTGTCTGTGAATTAGACTAGCAAAGTTTGTTGAGAAACCTCTGTTGTTGGACTGTGAGGTGTTTTTTGTCAATTTACATACAGTTGTTGTGTCTTCTGTCAGAGACTTCAAGGGAACTCCCTACTGTTAAGGTGTGATCTGTCAATTTACATGTGTGTTAACTCAGCTTGCAATTTACATATGATGGTGCGTGACTCCTGTTATAAATCCACACACACACAGAGTCTGGTACTGTATATTGAATTGATAAAGCTTTTCGGATGAGAAGCGAAACGTCTTCTGTTACAAATAAAGTCCAGTTGATCTTGAATTGAACGCCTTTTTGAACAGCTACAGATGTTAACAGCTACAGACGTTAACAGCTACAGATGTTAACAGCTACAGATGTTAACAGCTACAGACGTTAACAACTACAGACGTTAACAACTACAGACGTTAACAGCTACAGATGTTAACAGCTACAGACGTTAACAGCTACAGATGTTAACAGCTACAGACGTTAAC
>JBBPBX010000104.1:136847-154761 GCA_038048925.1 Garcialebias charrua | reverse complement strand
AATAGCAAATGTACTATGAATCGGCAACTGTTATGAGTTATTAATTTTGTTCATGGATAATCATTGTTTGAATTGATTGTTGAATAGACTTTTGTTTTAAGAAGGGGCAGATACTATAAGAATTTTTATTCTTCTTCTGCTTCCTTTCATTTTAAATCTGTTTTTTTTTTCTCCATATGCTTTGGAATTATTTCTTTTGTGTTTTAAATTTGAAATTAATTAAAAAACAAAACAACTTTTAACACAAACAATCTTTGAAGGAATGCATGTCGCCCGCTGCCTTCCCAGTTTGAAACTAAGACCGGTTGTGACAGTAGAGTCATTAATACGGTTAGTTGGCTGTCGCAGCTTTTGCAAACACAAATTAAATAATAATAATAATAATAATAAACTTTATTTGTATAGCACCTTCCTACAATGCCTTGCATTGACCAAGGTGCTTAAAGAAGGCCAAAACGACAACACAAACATCCACACTTTTCATTCATTTATGAGTATTTGTACCTTTTACCAATTTTGAATCAATACGTTTTGATTTAAATCATCCGATCATCTCCAGATCGCTGTGCCCCGCAAGCGTTCAGATGCTAATTTTTGGTGTAAAACACCAAAAATCTATTTATTGCTCACCACACGAGGCAAAGGCGGAGTGGTGATATTTTTGTTTGCACCTGGTTGTGTGTGCTTGTTTGTGTCGTCAGCAAAATATCTCATGAACCACAGCATACCACTGTTAGCGAACAGTTTTACAGATGTTGCGTTAAAACTTGGTGTGGTAGTCGCTGGGCATCGCCCCAAACTCTGTTTAGCACAACACATTGTGCAATGTTTTCACTTAACTGTTGGAATGAATCCTGTTTGTAAACCAAAGGGATGCTTTTTCAAATAGGAAGTCGGTTCCAGCAGTTCTTCCTCTGATTTTATCCTCAAATGGTGTCCCGGTTGAGTTTGTTGATTCCTATAAATATTTGGGTATCCTGGTCGATTCGCATCTCTCTTTTAAACTCCACGTGGAAAACCTAGTAAAGAAACTGAAAGTTAAACTGGGTTTCTTTTTCAGAAACAGATCATGTCTAACACTGAATGTTAGGAAACGCCTTGTATCTGTGACTTTCCTTCCCTCCATTGATTACGGTGACATTCTCTACATGAATGCTCCTACAAGCACCCTGCGGATGTTGGATGTTGTCTATCATGGTGCACTAAGATTCATAACTGGCTGTGATTATCGTACCCACCACTGCACCCTGTATTCACTGGTTAACTGGACATCATTAACTTCACGCAGACTCTTCCACTGGTACATTTTCATCTTTAAATCACTTCTTGGTCTGCTGCCCTCATACATCTCCTCCTACATGTCTTTGCGTGAGTGCAGCTACAGCGTGCGCTCTCAGGACATGATTACCTGCAGTGTTCCATCAGTGAGGACTGAACTTGGCAAAAGGGCCTTCTCCTACTCTGCTCCTGCTTCTGGAATATCTTACAAAAAGATCTGAAGCTCTCGACCTTGACCTCTCTAAATGGCTTTAAGAATCTGTTGGAATCCTGGCAAAAACCAATGCAGACATGTTCCTGTTTTTGATTTTCTACATCTGCCTTATAATCTGTCTCTTTTGCAACTTTGATATCTTTGTTTTAATTTGTAAAAAAACAAAAAAAAGGTATGTCTCTCTTCTGTTTGTGTATTGTTAATTGTTCAATGAAAATCTACTGTTGTTGTTGTCATCATTCTTTAGTTTGTAGACAGGTCTCTCTTGTAAATGAGTCCTCGAGGCTCAATGAGATTAACCTGCCTAAAAAAAGGTTGAATGTTAGCAAAATATCTCATAAATAACAAAGAACTTTCAACTAAATTTTTAGAAAGTACCGATAATCATCGGCTGCATTGATCAGATGGTTGCCAATGCCACTGCAGCTAACAGACCTTAGCTTACACATAATGGCTGCACTGCAGTTAGTTTTAGATGCCGAGATAAAGTTTGTGCTAACACAAAACATCACATTTCAAGAAGTTGCCCTCGGTGTTATTTTTTAAGGTTTCATTAAGATGACTTCATCCAAAGCAATGTCATGAACGCAGCAGATGATACGTGTTCCTACAATGCTTTTATCTTTTCTGGAGCTCAAGCTTGTTCTTTCACTCAGCTCCAGATTTTCCGAGCCTCTCTCTGCAGACTTCAGAGCTCCCTGGGAGTGGGAGTGGAACAAACGATGAGGGTCATGTTCAGAGCACGTTGACAGATACAACGAGGGGTCGCAGGGCGCAGCGGCGCCGCTCCCATTCCCGAACATGGGGGCGGTGGGGGAGGGCCTCATCGTGGAGGAATGTCAGTGGAACGCTTCGCCCGGGAACACCCTTGAGTTTGCAGATCCTTAACCTCCATGTCAGAAAAACTGAGAGCGTGTGCTCCAGCTGACTGGACCAGACGTGAATCTGCTGTGACCGCTGTGACCACAGTGCAGCCATAGGGATGCACCGATCCACATTTCTCACTTCCGATCCGATACTTAAAAACTGGGTATCTGCTGATACCGATACTTTCCCGATCCGATACCATTCAAGTATGTGAAGAATCTGTATAATGAAATTTTTGTACTGAGACTTAACATTGTGTGAGATATACCCAATGAAGACACTCTTGAGCCTTACAACAGGAAACTCACAAACCTTTTTTTTTTTAATCGCATTTTTGGGCTCTAGTGGCCTTTATTGTGTGAATGCCAACAAGGCATTCACACTATAGAGATTGTGTTTATATTTGTGTGAATGCCAACAAGGCATTCACACTATAGAGATTGTGTTTATATTTGTGTGAATGCCAACAAGGCATTCACACTATAGAGATTGTGTTTATATTTAATATTATTCCAGTTACTATCTTCCATCCGTACGTTTTTTGGCGTCCTACTCCTCCTACAGTTTTTGTGCCATTTCAACAAATCATATATCAAAATGTTCAGCTCGTTCAGGACAATCCAGCTATGACTTTTGGTATTGGTGCAACTTTAGCTTTTTGAGATATTAAGCCTTTTCGGCCATTTTTTTCCCATTGAAAATGAATGGAGCTAAAATGAAATGGCCTTTTGGAGGATTTATCATATCCTAAATCTCACCAAATTTGGCAGACTCATCACTTAGACATGGGGGAGTAATAAATGATCAACACCTCGCGTTTTCATATATGCTGAAGGGGCGTGGCCTGGCCTCAAGGTTAGGCATCTCGCCATGAAAAACGAAACACTAATAGCACCTACACGAAAACCGTCTAATACATCAAACCTTCAGTGATTGACCCACAACCGGTCCCCTACAATACTGAATGGTCAAATCATGACATTAATTAAGCCACGCCCCCTCACAACAGGAAGTGTACAGTTATACATTGAACGTCCCGATCGGACACCTGTTACCTAATCAGCGGGACGGTCTGTCCAGTGACCGAAGACATGTTGCTGTAACAAGCTTTCCAACACTGACCGTTTTGGGTGGAGCATGTGGGCGTGGCGATGTGGCGAATCAGCCGTCACGCCGTCACAAACGAAACACTAATAGCACCTACACGAAAACAGTCTAATACATCAAACCTTCAGTGATTGACCCACATCCGGTCCCCTGCAATACTGAATGGTCAAATCATGACAATAATTAAGCCACGCCCCCTCACAACAGGAAGTGTACAGTTGTACATTGAACGTCCCGATCGGACACCTGTTACCTAATCAGCGGGACGGTCTGTCCAGTGACCGAAGACATGTTGCTGTAACAAGCTTTCCAACACTGACCGTTTTGGGTGGAGCATGTGGGCGTGGCGATGTGGCGAATCAGCCGTCACGCCGTCACAAACGAAACACTAATAGCACCTACACGAAAACAGTCTAATACATCAAACCTTCAGTGATTGACCCACATCCGGTCCCCTGCAATACTGAATGGTCAAATCATGACAATAATTAAGCCACGCCCCCTCACAACAGGAAGTGTACAGTTGTACATTGAACATCCCGATCGGACACCTGTTACCTAATCAGCGTGACGGTCTGTCCAGTGACCGAAGACATGTTGCTGTAACAAGCTTTCCACGACTGGTTGTTTTGGGTGGAGCATGTGGGCGTGGCGATGTGGCGAATCAGACGTAACGCCGTCACAATACGTTTGGCCTTTTGGGAGCTTTATCATATCCCAAAACTCACCAAATTTGGCAGACTCGTCAGGACTGGTGAAAAATTACATATTTTGGGGGCGTGGCCAAAATTGCAACAGAAAGGGCTCAAGAGCGCCACCTAGAATATTTCAAATTACCCTCCGCATTGGCCTTAGTTTCACGTAGGATCATGAAATTTGGTACACCTCCCCGATTCACCAAGGCGCACAGAAAACCCTCTGGCACCAACGTTGTACGATGAAAGGAAAGGCGACCTTTTCGGCCATTTTTATCCCATTGAAAATGAATGGAGCTAAAATGAAATAGCATTTTGGGGGCTTTTTCATATCCCAAAACTCACCAAAATTGGCAGACTCATCAGGACTGGTGAACAATTACATATTTTGGGGGCGTGACCAAAATTTCAAAAGAAACGGCTCAAGAGCGCCACCTAGAAAATTTCAAACTACCCTCCGCATTGGCCTTAGTTTCACGTAGGATCATGAAATTTGGTACACTTGTCCAATTCACCAAGACGCACAGAAAACCCTCTGGCATCAACGTTGTACGATAAATGGGAAGGCGGCCATTTTGGAATGTGGACCAAATCGGGTGCACGCATTGGGTGCCGAACGGGTACGGGAAAGGCACGAGAGCGTTTCAGGGTGGACCAGCTCGACTTCCCGCGGTCGCCACGAGAAGGGCGGAGCGGCGCTAAGGCATTCACACGTGCATTTTCGCAGGAAATGCGGTTTTTCTAGTTGTGTGAATGCCAACAAGGCATTCACACTATAGAGATTGTGTTTATATTTATTATAGTTACTATCTTCCGTCCGTACGTTTTTTGGCACGCTACTCCTCCTAGAGTATTTGTGCCATTTCAACGATTCATATATCAAAATGTTCAGCTCGTTCAGGACAATCCAGCTATGACTTTTGGTAATGCTGCAAGTTGCGCTTTTTGAAATATTAAGCCTTTTCGGCCATTTTTTTCCCATTGAAAATGAATGGAGCTAAAATGAAATGGTCTTTTGGGGGCTTTATCATACCCTAAAACTCACCAAATTTGGCAGACTCATCACTCAGACATGCAGGAGTAACAAATGATCAAAACCTCGCATTTTCATATATGCTGAAGGGGCGTGGCCTGGCCTCAAAGTTAGGCATCTCGCCATGAAAAACGAAACACTAATAGCACCTACACGAAAACCGTCTAATACATCAAACCTTCAGTGATTGACCCACAACCACTCCCCTGCAATACTGAATGGTCAAATCATGACATTAATTAAGCCACGCCCCCTCACAACAGGAAGTGTACAGTTATACATTGAACGTCCCGATCGGACACCTGTTACCTAATCAGCGGGACGGTCTGTCCAGTGACCGAAGACATGTTGCTGTAACAAGCTTTCCAACACTGACCGTTTTGGGTGGAGCATGTGGGCGTGGCGATGTGGCGAATCAGCCGTCACGCCGTCACAAACGAAACACTAATAGCACCTACACGAAAACAGTCTAATACATCAAACCTTCAGTGATTGACCCACATCCGGTCCCCTGCAATACTGAATGGTCAAATCATGACAATAATTAAGCCACGCCCCCTCACAACAGGAAGTGTACAGTTGTACATTGAACATCCCGATCGGACACCTGTTACCTAATCAGCGTGACGGTCTGTCCAGTGACCGAAGACATGTTGCTGTAACAAGCTTTCCACGACTGGTTGTTTTGGGTGGAGCATGTGGGCGTGGCGATGTGGCGAATCAGACGTAACGCCGTCACAATACGTTTGGCCTTTTGGGAGCTTTATCATATCCCAAAACTCACCAAATTTGGCAGACTCGTCAGGACTGGTGAAAAATTACATATTTTGGGGGCGTGGCCAAAATTGCAACAGAAAGGGCTCAAGAGCGCCACCTAGAAAATTTCAAACTACCCTCCGCATTGGCCTTAGTTTCACGTAGGATCATGAAATTTGGTACACTTGTCCAATTCACCAAGACGCACAGAAAACCCTCTGGCGTCAACGTTGTACGATAAATGGGAAGGCGGCCATTTTGGAATGTGGACCAAATTGAGTGCACGCACTAGGTGCCGAACGGGTACGGGAAAGGCACGAGAGTGTTTCGGGGTGGACCAGCTCGACTTCCCGCGGTCGCCGCGAGAAGGGCGGAGCGGCGCTAAGGCATTCACACGTGCATTTTCGCAGGAAATGCGGTTTTTCTAGTTGTGTGAATGCCAACAAGGCATTCACACTATAGAGATTGTGTTTATATTTAATATTATTCCAGTTACTATCTTCCATCCGTACGTTTTTTGGCATCCTACTCCTCCCACAGTTTTTGTGCCATTTCAACAATTCATATATCAAAATGTTCAGCTCGTTCAGGACAATCCAGCTATGACTTTTGGTAATGTTGCAACTTTCGCTTTTTGAAATATTAAGCCTTTTCGGCCATTTTTTTCCCATTGAAAATGAATGGAGCTAAAATGAAATGGCCTTTTGGGGGATTTATCATATCCTAAATCTCACCAAATTTGGCAGACTCATCACTCAGACATGGGGGAGTAATAAATGATCAAAACCTCGCGTTTTCATATATGGTGAAGGGGCGTGGCCTGGCCTCAAAGTTAGGCATCTCGCCATGAAAAACGAAACACTAATAGCACCTACACGAAAACCGTCTAATACATCAAACCTTCAGTGATTGACCCACAACCGGTCCCCTACAATACTGAATGGTCAAATCATGACATTAATTAAGCCACGCCCCCTCACAACAGGAAGTGTACAGTTATACATTGAACGTCCCGATCGGACACCTGTTACCTAATCAGCGGGACGGTCTGTCCAGTGACCGAAGACATGTTGCTGTAACAAGCTTTCCAACACTGACCGTTTTGGGTGGAGCATGTGGGCGTGGCGATGTGGCGAATCAGCCGTCACGCCGTCACAAACGAAACACTAATAGCACCTACACGAAAACAGTCTAATACATCAAACCTTCAGTGATTGACCCACATCCGGTCCCCTGCAATACTGAATGGTCAAATCATGACAATAATTAAGCCACGCCCCCTCACAACAGGAAGTGTACAGTTGTACATTGAACATCCCGATCGGACACCTGTTACCTAATCAGCGTGACGGTCTGTCCAGTGACCGAAGACATGTTGCTGTAACAAGCTTTCCACGACTGGTTGTTTTGGGTGGAGCATGTGGGCGTGGCGATGTGGCGAATCAGACGTAACGCCGTCACAATACGTTTGGCCTTTTGGGAGCTTTATCATATCCCAAAACTCACCAAATTTGGCAGACTCGTCAGGACTGGTGAAAAATTACATATTTTGGGGGCGTGGCCAAAATTGCAACAGAAAGGGCTCAAGAGCGCCACCTAGAATATTTCAAATTACCCTCCGCATTGGCCTTAGTTTCACGTAGGATCATGAAATTTGGTACACCTCCCCGATTCACCAAGGCGCACAGAAAACCCTCTGGCACCAACGTTGTACGATGAAAGGAAAGGCGACCTTTTCGGCCATTTTTATCCCATTGAAAATGAATGGAGCTAAAATGAAATAGCATTTTGGGGGCTTTTTCATATCCCAAAACTCACCAAAATTGGCAGACTCATCAGGACTGGTGAAAAATTACATATTTTGGGGGCGTGGCCAAAATTGCAACAGAAAGGGCTCAAGAGCGCCACCTAGAATATTTCAAACTACCCTCCGCATTGGCCTTAGTTTCACGTAGGATCATGAAATTTGGTACACTTGTCCAATTCACCAAGACGCACAGAAAACCCTCTGGCGTCAACGTTGTACGATAAATGGGAAGGCGGCCATTTTGGAATGTGGACCAAATTGAGTGCACGCACTGGGTGCCGAACGGGTACGGGAAAGGCACGAGAGTGTTTCGGGGTGGACCAGCTCGACTTCCCGCGGTCGCCGCGAGAAGGGCGGAGCGGCGCTAAGGCATTCACACGTGCATTTTCGCAGGAAATGCGGTTTTTCTAGTGTTACAATTACATCTGTTACTATCCTGATTCCGTACGTTTTTTGGCACGCTACTCCTCCTACAGTTTTTGTGCTATTTCAACAATTCATATATCAAAATGTTCAGCTCATTCAGGACATGATGGCTATGACTTTTGGTATTGGTGCAACTTTAGCTTTTTGAAATATTCAGCCTTTTCGGCCATTTTTTTCCCATTGAAAATGAATGGAGCTCAAATGAACTCAATGAGCTCATTTTACATCCTTGATATCTTTGGAACTCATTACAATATTTCACTACTCCTTTCACATTTTGGACCAACTCAACTTCCTTCAGCTACCTTGTACATTTTTTAAAAATATTTCGGCTACTTTCAGCTAATTTCAACTGTTTCTACAACGACTTTGCAATCTTTTCAGCTTAATGCAGCTTACTTCAACATTGTTGTACTTATACTGACTTATGATCATTATGCTCCTTTCAGCAAATTTTTGAAAGATTAAGATATTTTTGCTATTTTAGCTACTATTTAGCTGTTTATGCAAATTTCAGCTTTTTCAGCTATTTCAACAATTTTTTTAATCAATCCAACTTTTTTCAGCCTAATTCAGCAAAACCATGTTCTACCAACTTCCTTCTGGTAATTTAAGATATTTTCTGCTTGTTTTAGCTGTTGTTCAGCTGTTTTTGACCAATTTCAGCTGATGGCTGCCAATGTTACTTTCAAATGGCTTTAACTCAGCCATCTTTATTCATAGAGAGCTGAAATTTGGTGAGGTTGTAGCTATGGACCATCTCTAACATACATTAGGTGAAGCAACCATTTTGATTGAACATGCAAATTAGGTGAGGCCGCCATTTTGGTTCAATATACAAGGCAGTTACTTGCCTTGCAAAGTAAGTCAATGCATGTATTGTTGCCATTTTGGTTCTACAATTAAAGTAGACAAGGTAGCCAGTTTGATTTAATAAGCACATTAGGTAAAGCGGCCATTTTGATTGAACATGCAAGTTGGGTGAAGCGGCCATTTTGGCATTCACACATGCATTTTCTCAGGAAATGCAATCTAGTGTTACAATTACATCTGTTACTATCCTGATTCCGTACGTTTTTTGGCACGCTACTCCTCCTACAGTTTTTGTGCTATTTCAACAATTCATATATCAAAATGTTCAGCTCATTTAGGACATGATGGCTATGACTTTTGGTATTGGTGCAACTTTAGCTTTTTGAAATATTCAGCCTTTTCGGCCATTTTTTTCCCATTGAAAATGAATGGAGCTCAAATGAACTCAATGAGCTCATTTTACACCCTTGATATCTTTGGAACTCATTACAATATTTCACTACTCCTTTCACATTTTGGACCAACTCAGCTTCCTTCAGCTTCCTTGTACAAATTTAAAAAAAAAATTCAGCTACTTTCAGCTAATTTCAGCTGTTTCTTCAACTGCTTTGCGCTCTTTTCAGCTTTATGCAGCTTACTTCAACATTTTTGTACTTCTTCTGACTTATTTCTGCTAATTTCAGATCATTATGCTCCTTTCAGATAATTTTTGAAAGATTAAGATATTTTTGCTATTTTAGCTAGTATTTAGCTGTTTATGCAAATTTCACCTTTTTCAGCTATTTCAAACAATTTTTTTTAATCAATCCAACTTTTTTCAGCCTAATTCAGCAAAACCATGTTCTACCAACTTCCTTCTGGTAATTTAAGATATTTTCTGCTTGTTTTAGCTGTTGTTCAGCTGTTTTTGACCAATTTCAGCTGATGGCTGCCAACGCTCTTTTCAAATTGCTTTAACTCGGCCATCTTTTTACATAGAGAGCCGAAATTTGGTGAGGTTGTAGCCATAAACATTCTCTATCATGCTTTAGGTGAAGCGGCCATTTTGATTGAACATGCAAGTTGGGTGAAGCGGCCATTTTGGCATTCACACATGCATTTTCTCAGGAAATGCAATCTAGTTGTGTGAATGCCAACAAGGCATTCACACTATAGAGATTGTGTTTATATTTATTATTATTATTCTTTATAGATGTTACTATCTTCCATCCGTACGTTTTTTGGCGTCCTACTCCTCCTAGAGTTTTTGTGCCATTTCAACGATTCATATATCAAAATGTTCAGCTCGCTCAGGACAATCCAGCTATGACTTTTGGTAATGCTACAAGTTGCGCTTTTTGAAATAATTAGCCTTTTCGGCCATTTTTTTCCCATTGAAAATGAATGGAGCTAAAATGAAATGGTCTTTTGGGGGCTTTATCATACCCTAAAACTCACCAAATTTGGCAGACTCATCACTCAGACATGCAGGAGTAACAAATGATCAAAACCTCGCATTTTCATATATGCTGAAGGGGCGTGGCCTGGCCTCAAAGTTAGGCATCTCGCCATGAAAAACGAAACACTAATAGCACCTACACGAAAACTGTCTAATACATCAAACCTTCAGTGATTGACCCACAACCACTCCCCTGCAATACTGAATGGTCAAATCATGACATTAATTAAGCCACGCCCCCTCACAACAGGAAGTGTACAGTTATACATTGAACGTCCCGATCGGACACCTGTTACCTAATCAGCGTGACGGTCTGTCCAGTGACCGAAGACATGTTGCTGTAACAAGCTTTCCAACACTGACCGTTTTGGGTGGAGCATGTGGGCGTGGCGATGTGGCGAATCAGACGTAACGCCGTCACAATACGTTTGGCCTTTTGGGAGCTTTTTCATATCCCAAAACTCACCAAATTTGGCAGACTCGTCAGGACTGGTGAACGATTACATATTTTGGGGGCGTGGCCAAAATTTCAAAAGAAACGGCTCAAGAGCGCCACCTAGAAAATTTAAAACTACCCTCCGCATTGGCCTTAGTTTCACGTAGGATCATGAAATTTGGTACACTTGTCCAATTCACCAAGACGTACAGAAAACCCTCTGGCGTCAACGTTGTACGATAAATGGGAAGGCGGCCATTTTGGAATGTGGACCAAATCGAGTGCACGCACTGGGTGCCGAACGGGTACGGGAAAGGCACGAGAGTGTTTCGGGGTGGACCAGCTCGACTTCCCGCGGTCGCCGCGAGAAGGGCGGAGCGGCGCTGAGGCATTCACACGTGCATTTTCGTAGGAAATGCGGTTTTTCTAGTGTTACAATTACATCTGTTACTATCCTGATTCCGTACGTTTTTTGGCACGCTACTCCTCCTACAGTTTTTGTGCTATTTCAACAATTCATATATCAAAATGTTCAGCTCATTTAGGACATGATGGCTATGACTTTTGGTATTGGTGCAACTTTAGCTTTTTGAAATATTCAGCCTTTTCGGCCATTTTTTTCCCATTGAAAATGAATGGACCGTCCATCCAATATTTGTTTACGATGTAAAACCGCCGTCAGCTCGGTCCATCTGCCGTCCATCTGTTGTATTCCGTTGTAAAACCGCCGTCAACCTCTGTTTAAAGACGAAGGAGCAAGTTGAATCGTCTCCCTCCTCCCCAGCAGGCTCCATTCACGTAAAGGGAGCTAGCTGGCTAACTAGCTTGCCATACAGTGGCCTACCTCCGTCCGTCCATCCAATATTTGTTTACGATGTAAAACCGCCGTCAACCTCTGTCCAGAGCATTTAATCTTCGCCTACTGTACTGGTTCTGCCGTGAAGCTCAGTCCAGAGCGGGTCTTTCTGTTTTTCCGCTGTTTCTGCCATCAAGCTACTGCTTCTGCCGTCAAAAGAGGAAGGAACTCTGAAGTCGGCTTTCAAAATAAAATTTTTCAATTTTTATTTTTTTTAATGGAGATGCGTGTCGTAACCGCGAAACGTCGTAACTCGAGGCCGTCGTAAGTCGAAGACTACCTGTATATGCACTTGCTCCACTTTTAAAGATGATATGAAAATAAATCTGTTTTATCTGTTTTTGCTATGAATCGAGGTGGACAAATATGTTAGTCAGTGGAGTGTGGGGGCCTAATGGAGATGTGACTGAAAATGTCAGTTCTCTAAATGATGTTTGAGATGGGAAAAGGTGATGACAAAGATAACTCTTACGAAGAAGTGGATAGCCATTCTACTTGTAGTGTGGACATGCAAAGACAGTCTTTTTGCTTTGGGATTTCTGATGCCATGCAAAAAGTGCAAATATGGTGTTCCTATTATCTGAAACTTAAATGTCATGACTGCCCGACTTAGGATAATGTCAAATGAGCTCATTTTAAAGAAGCCTTCATTATATGACCCCTTTACCAATGTTGAGCACTTGCAAAGAATAATAATTCAATTCAGTTTATTCATATAGCGCCACATCACAACAGAAGTTATCTCAGGGCACTGAACAGAGACATGCATATGTATAAAAATTCAATTATTAACATTATTATCTAAGGTAGGGTAGCATAGCCATCAGATTGCGTTGAGTCTTCATTTTGTCGCAGACTCCCATAATAGTAATTCAAATAGAAATTCAATTGAATGATCTAATATTAACCCATTTTATCAATTATAGGCTTGTCACCAATTTTATTTGTAAAAAGTTTGATGAGACAAAAGTGTGAGAGGGTTTTAATTAAATATATTGAGAGTTCATTGTTATTTATGGTGTGTCAGATGTTAACACCCTGATTTTACTTCAACGACTGGATGGTGAATGATGAAAAAACTTAAATGAACTATTGGTTTTGCCCTAAAAACTCCAAACAAAATGCCAGGAAGTGCAGAGTTGGAATATTCCTGGCTGCTAACCCTGCCATGACCAGAGGAGGTGACGTCAGCAGAAAACATCTCTGGACCTCCAGTGCAGGCAGACAGACACGTCAACAGGGCAAGGCTGTTCCTCACTGGGATTTCCTATTATGTCTGATGTCTGTCCAAGCTGCTGTGACAAACCCAGTGCATCTGCCATCTTTATAACACCGATCCCCAAAGGCGTCTATCTCTAAAATCCAGCAAAGGTCTCTGTCATCTTTATTATTGGTCACCAGGGATGCAAGCTGCTGAAAGTGACAGAGCCCGATTGTTTTTCCGACACATGGGGTAAAGCCTTGGCTTTCAAAACAGTGTTTGTGTTCAAAACAGGATGTTACATCCACTTACAGCTTTTCCTTTAATCGTGGCCTTGAAGGAAGGTGAACTCAGACATCTTAACACTCAGTCTGTGGCTCTCACAAGCACACTGCCAAACACGTAATGCACAAATTCATAATCAAAAGACCATGAAGCAGATGCTAAGTGCGCATCCTGTTATGCAGAAAACCCCAGCCTTTGTTTTTATTCCTAGTGGGTCAGCCGATCTGTAAACTGGATTTTCCAAAAGACATCAGACGTGAGTGCACTGCTCTCTTCTTTAACTTGACAGGAAAAAGTTGGAAGCACGGCATACTGTTGCTATAAACAGTTGGGTTTTTTTGCATGGAGGTCAGTAAAGCATACACACAAACAAACTCACACACATTTCCTCTCTCACAGGAAGTTGCAGGCAAAGCTGGAGAGAGAGTTATAACTGATGTAAAATCACTATAAATAGGGAGTATTGTAGTTATAGTTGGCAGACAGAGATGGAGAGAAGGAGACAGGAAAGGCTATGTTTGACAAATTTACAGCTTGACCTCGATTTCATCATGTGAGAAAACATTGGCTGCATTTGAAGCAAAAATGGTTAAAAATTCCTTCAGAAGAGGTTATTATAATGAGATCATCTCCCCTCAGTCTTGAAAGATTTAAACTAGTCTTTACATTCAGATGACTGGAAGCTATGTTTGCATCTTACCATTGAAATGAAAGGTTTTTTTTGTTCAAGGCGGACATCATTTCTTCCCTCTCCCATTCTCCTCCTGCTTTTTTGCTCTCTGTCTGTGTATCAGAGCTTCTATTTACACATCTTCCAAAACAAAAAACTACTGTCATGGATTTGATCAACTGGACTTTCAACGCAATCGATAAAATCTTTTCAACAAAGCGACAGGGTCCTGGAGAGCCCTCATGCCCCGCTGAGACGCATGCGGCAGGATGTGTCATGGATCCATGGGGAGTTTGGGAGCTGATGTGTCTTTCCATATTGTCGATGCCGAAGATGTTTATATAATTGGAACCATGATAGCAGGGTTTCTGCTTTTTGGCACCTGTGGTTTCCTATGTTATCGGCTATTAAGGAAGACAGCGGCAGCAGTTTCGGCCATGGCAAAACTGTTGAGTCTGTGTGAAGGTTTGGTTCATGCTTCGAGTACTCAAAATCAGCTGATTTACGAGTTAAACCATAAGATGGAAGCGATTTGTGAGAATTGCAGGCCACCTGCAGCTTCTGGAACTTGCCAGCATGTTGGGGACAACCTTGGAGGGGGCTCTTAAGCACAGACCAGTGGAATGCCTACAAATCTGGCCATTTTAGATCAAAAGTACCATGAAAAAACAGTCTGCCTGAAATAAAATCAACAATTGTGGCTTATCTGACTCCCCCGTTTAGCCTTGAAGCAGGCCGATACATCAGATTTATCCTGGGACATGTGTAAACTAAGGAATAGCTCTGTCTATTCCAACTGTTATATTTCCAAAATAATAAATATGATTATAAAATAACTTACAAAAATCTTTTTTTCCCCTTTTTTTAAACCTGTGATGTGTCTGCTATTAGATTATCTTGAAAAGAAACATCTGCACTCACCAAGCACAATAAGTAAACTATGTTTGGAATAAAATGGAAAAAAATAAAACGGATAAAGCGATGGCTGTGATAGCAAAGTGGTCAGTGCTGCAGTCTTGCAATCCTGAGGTTGCGGGTTTGAGCCCAAGTCATAAAAATGATTGTCAAATCTTTCATGCAAGTCTTCTCACTGTGGCAACCGCTGCAGACGGGAGCAGCCCAAAGAAACTTTTTAAAGAAATATTGATAAATTGAAAGATTAAAATAATAGATAATTTTTGATGCACTGTCGTTGCCAGATGAGAACAAAAACAGAGCCAGCACAATGAAAGGTCCTTACAGGGAAGCACGGAGGTGGATGTGTAATGAAATGTGGCATGTTTGCTAAATACGTTGGAAAGATATCAGGTTTATAAACTGAATATAAATCCATGTGGGTAAAGTAAAATATGAATTCCTCTTGTACAAATGCTTATAGAATAAATCATATTTTAATTATTAAGTTTATGATTAGGGTTGCATGATTATTGTCTGTAAAAACTGTATATTAAATTTAAAAAATTACATTTCATGTGAAATCGGCTTCCACATAGACATTGTTTGTTCATTTGTTCATGAAAGAGAGTGCTGGATCCCCTCTTTGTGTTTAGTAAAAGTATTAGGTTTAAGGTGAGGCCAGCGCTTTCTAGGACAGGTGTGTTTATCTTTGTCCACATGTTTGCTTGCAAGCACACATTCATCTGCAGACACCTAGAAAGGCAGGTGGCTGGTCGTGTCACATGTCACTGATTGACTCGTTCCCTCCCAGAGGTGACTGGGTGCAGCAACCCAACACAAAGTTGCCATGGTTCTTCTGAAGGCTGCCCCCTCCTTTCTACTTCTGCATCCCTGTGTTATTTTCATCTTAATATTTCAATCTAATGACAGGTTGTTGTTTTTTCCTGTCAGCCACTCAGGTGTGTTTGAGTAACTTTGAAATACAAACCCTTTTTTTCTCCTATGCAATTTTGACATGAAATTACTCTACAGCTTTACATGTTGAGTTTTGCTTTTAGAAACTAGAAACATGATTATTAGTCTTTATGCATGTATGTTTCGTTGCTGTGTTCTGTCATGTGCTTTGCAGGATTGCGGACGGAGGTTAGGTGTGTTTGCCTTGTGCACTTTTTGTGGATAATTGTTGTTTTGTTATCTTACTTTCTCTTCTCTTTCTCTCTATAAAAAATACATATTGGAGTGAGAGGATGGCTATAAGGTGAGAAGGGAGGCCATCTATAAATGGACAAAATAAAAAAGAAACTAGAAACATGACATATCAAATCCATGTGTTTTTAATCATAATTTGTAATATTGCTTTTTAAAAATTCTGACAGTTCAGGTTGCAGTATGTTGTACCACATGAAAAGAAAAATAAAAGGTACTGTAATTTTCTGTTGAGAGTATTTTGAGGGCAACAACTCTTTTTTGAAGGACTGAAGGATTAGTAATATTAAAGTTGGCAATCATTGAAAAAACGCAAAAGAGTGAGTCCACGAAAGTCGAACCACGATTGCTGTTTTTATTTATTGATCATGTATGCAAAATTAATGAAGGTGCAGAAAATATAAAGATAACTCATGGCGTCACCTGAACTATTCAGGTTAACAACTTGATCAAGATAAACCCTGGAAATCCCAGACTTCACTCTGTAACATTGCTCATAAATTGAGCTTACTTTATGGGAAGCAGGTGGTCACACTGTTTGCTGTTGGTGTGCTTTGTGGCATCCACATAAAACGTTTCTCAACAGACTGATGCTGCCAACTATCATGTTGCATGAAAAAGGGATCACAAACTGACAAGCGATCTTGACGACACACAAACAAACCTTTGTTCAACTTTGAAAATGTGTTGCCACAGCACCCAAACATCTCCCATTTAGCATGTACTAAGTGTGCTAAATGATTTACAGAACACGGGGCCTTTCACTCAATGGAAGGCCGCATGTTGAGAGAGCAAGAGCGGAAACATATGCTGCTTTATTTTTCAGCAAAAGGGTTTTACACACAGGGGGTGGATTGTTGACTTGGTACATGCAGAGTGATGACTGAACAGCAAACAATAGAAGACAGAAATAGGCATGTTTTCGCAGAGGCTGGTCCTCATCCATCCATCTTTCCAGTAACCACTGGGTCAGCCAGTGCTGCCTGCACGGCCCTCCCCTCGTCTAAACCTAGCGTGGCTCACGTATCAAGACAAAAAAATCAATCATGTGTTGAAAATTCAGGTCAGTTAACATCTGTGTCAGACACTGAGGATAAAAAAGAGAGTACCGTATTTTCCGTTGTACAGGTCGCACCGGTGTATAGGTCGCAGTGTCCAATTATCGCCAAAAATTTGAAAAAATCCATAAATAGGTTGCACCGGTGTATAGGTCGCACATACGTCACCGCCGACGTAACGCGTCATCCACCGCTGACGTGCCGCGTGACCGCTGAGTCAACCCGGCAATATGGACCGAGTGTTTAGCTCTGCTGTTAATGTCTGCCAGAAGCTAACAGAAGCTAAACACGAGACGAGTCCGTCTCTGAAAACACGAATAAAAAATCGAATTTTATGTCAAATGTTTTCTCCAGGACATAGTTATGTACATTGGAGCCTTATAATTACTCTGTAAGCAGAAATAAATATACACGATTGGTTTCGAAGCTATTTATGGAGTAGGGGTGGTCCTGAAGGAGGAGTTGGCAAAGAATGTAGTAGAGGTGAAGAGAGTGTCAGATAGGGTGATGTGTCTAAAGGTAGAAGTAGAAGGTCTGATGCTAAACATAGTAAGTGGTTATGCTCCACAGGTTGGATGTGATGAGGAGGAGAAAGATAAATTTTGGAAAGATTTGGATGAAGTGATAGAGAGTATTCCCAGGGAGGAAAGAGTGGTGATTGGAGCAGACCTGAATGGACATGTTGGTGAAGGAAACAGAGGGGATGAGGAAGTGATGGGTAGGTTTGGTGTCAAGGAAAGAAACCAGGAAGGACAGATGGTGGTGGATTTTGCCAAGAGAATGGAAATGGCTATAGTCAATACCTATTTCCAAAAGAGGGAGGAACATAGAGTGACCTATAAGAGTGGAGGAAGGAGTACACAGGTCGACT
>JBBPBX010000104.1:99610-116558 GCA_038048925.1 Garcialebias charrua | reverse complement strand
TTGCTTGTAACGTTCTCCATCTGGCCATGATTGTCAACAGTTCATCGATCATACACGGGTTGCGATGAAGTTGAAGGTTAACTGGTGTATTTGAAAGGACACAGGCAGCAAAGCGTTGGGTTCGCTCTCTTTCCGTCAGGAAATCAATAATAGACCAGTTGCCCTAATGATGACCTGTGCTACACAGCAGCATGCACAATCAAGAGCTACTGCGCAAAGAGAACAAAGCTTTGCTGGGCTGTGGCGGGTGTGGCGTGGGTCTCCAGGAAGTTACACTTGGCCGAAACGTCCTGAATTGAAACAAGGCTTTGAAATAGCTGTTTTATTTTTTGTTTCTGGTGGGGTTTTGCTCTTGTCTATGCAGTAGGAAACATACAACCCATTAGAATGTAGTGACAAGGCGGCCTTGAGAAAAATGGGGAAAAATGCACTTTTTACTCAAATTTCACTGCTTGTGTTCATCAAATACATAAACAGATTCAAGAACTAGCAATTCTCGAAGGAATACACATTGCCTACAGACATACATGCCAGAATCTTAATAAAAGGTCATCTTGTGTTGAAGAATATCAGTTGTAGCAATTTCGGCCACATCATAAAACAAAATTATGTTGCAATATCGCACAGTATCACGAGATCTCACACTCAACTGTTGGTGTTGCTCATGACTTTGAGCAACAGTCACACCAAATTTTCGCACAATAATTGTACAAATGACTGAAGTACGGAAGGGTATTGCTCTCATCCATGAAATAATATTTTTTGAGCTTATGTAGTAAAAGCGTGATATTATGTAGTAAAAACGTGATAATTATGTAGTAAAAACGTGATATTATGTAGTGAAAACGTGATATTATGTAGTGAAAATGTGATATTATGTAGTGAAAACGTGATATTATGTAGTGAAAACGTGATAAGTATAGATGTAGAAACATACTCATCCACATGGTGGCAGTAGTAGGCTTTTTTCCTGCGTGGACAACTGGTAAAAAGAGTAAGAACAAGTTCGCCCGTACGCTGTATATGTACTGTGTGTATATAAACACAGCACACACACACCCACACCCAAAGGGAGCATGACAGGTTTGGTGTTCTTCTGACATACCTCAATGATGTTCAGACAAGTAAACAGAACAAGCTGTTTGTCCAAACAGTCAGCCATTACGTGTTAGCATGCAGGCTAAAAACAACGTACGGGCGAACTTGTTCTTACTCTTTTTACCAGTTGTCCATGCAGGAAAAAAGCCTACTACAGGTGGTCCCCGACTTACGAGCGAGTTCCGTACTTATGAGTTGCTCGTAAACCGAAAATTCGTACCTCGGAACGGCCCGCAGTGGCTATCTCGTAAAACCGGAACTTTGCTCGCAAATAGAAAAAAGACGCTAGCGCTGCGGCGCACACCCGTTTATCAACATGAGACTGAACAAGCGTACATACTGATCCTTAAACATGCACAACACTTTATTTACAAGCAGTTAGCTAGCACATTACACCACACATTCATCTATAAACACATACCTGTACAGTTTTTTCTGTACAACAGTGCTTTTCTCCGCCTTTTGTTTTCACACGACAGACACGTCGTCTCTCGCCCCCCCCTCCGCGCGCTCTATGTGCAGTCAAAGTGCAGTGCAACTGTCTAGTCCAGACAGAAAGGACTGTTAGTATCCTAACTTCATACAGAAAAAGTTTTAATAACTTACCGAAAGCCGTCTGCTTGCGCCGCCTTCAGCTGCATCTGTTAGCATTAGCCCCCCCGAATCCGCAGCTCCGGGCAGTCCGGTTTATCTGCATCTCCAAAAATGCTGTCGGCTTTGTTATTCCAAGTTAGCTCGTTGTCCCCCGATGTCTTCGGCTTCCAGTCCGACATCGAGGCGAGCTCCAGGGACCTCTGATCGCACAAAGCCGGCTGTCGAAGCAACAGCTCTGGTGGGGTCCGGTTTAGCATGTTAGCCTTAGCTCATACCATGAGCTGCTGGTCTCGCGCGGCGCTGTGGGAGCGCTCGGCGGAGCGATCGCGGCTGCTGCTCCAGTCCTGAGACATTCACAGAGTTCAGGGAGTGTTTCCAGTTAATTTATCCGTATGAGGCATGCTCTTATGGGAGAAACAGTCCTCCAAAAGCCGACTGCCGAGTGCCGAGACTGGAACTAATGAATGTAAAATGGCGGAGGCGGTATTTCCGGTTCCTGGTTCCCGCAGGAAGTTGTTCAAAAAAGCACGAAATTATTTAAAAAAAAAAAGATAATAATGATACTTTACGTATTTATAAAGCCATTTAAAACATTCACAGCTGCAACAAAGTGCTGTACACATGAAATTAAGAACATTTAAACCCCCCCCAAAAAAATAATAATATATATATATTTTTTTTTTCATATTTTTATTAATTATGATAATCTCGTAAAGTCGAACGCTCGTAGGTCAGGGCGCTCGTAAGTCGGGGACCACCTGTACTGTCACCATGTGGATGAGTACGTTTCTACATCTATACTTATCACGTTTTCACTACATAATATCACGTTTTCACTACATAATATCACATTTTTACTACATAATTATCACATTTTTACTACATAATTATCACGTTTTTACTACATAATATCACGTTTTTACTACATAAGCTCAAAAATATTATTTCATGGATGAGAGCAATACCCTTCCGTACTGAAGCATAGTCATTTTGAGGTTTTATAAGGTCTGTTGGCTGTGTCAGCCTTCTCAAATTGGTTTGGCTCCAAAAGTTGATCAATTGTACATCCAATGGATGTGTCTATAGACATTAGGTCTAGCAAAACATCTCAAACTTTCTATGAAATACGTTCATTGTTCTACAGAACACCAGAGCAGAAAATCTAATTGCTAGCTTCTACTTTAGGACAAAAACAAGACATATATCCATCATATCGTCACATTTCAATGAAAACCATTGCTAATGTACAATTTCCTTTATTCTTAGAAGGGTGTGTCATACATTGGGTATCTTGCGCGACTTGCGTGGATACGACGGCTACCATGTGTATTTAAGTGACCACTCGCCTGCCTGTATTCTGTCAACTTCAGCAACATCACCAGGTTTCTGAGGAGTATTCTATAATCCTTGCTCTTTAGCTACCTCACCGGATTAACTGGCACCCATGTGGAAAATAAAGTGTCTGAAGGAGGCTTCCTTCTGATCCTGCTGCGTTAGACGGACAGAAGAATCTGAGCAAATGTGCAACAGTTTTGTTGGCTCCTGGTATCTCCAGTGGTGCGAAAAGTAAATGATTTTCTAAGAGGATCAACTTCTAATCTTAAATCAAATAAAAAACAACACCTAACGTGTAAATCCTTTTGTTTTGTGTAAAGTATCTTAAACTAATGCATATCACCCATCGCCTTTTTTGTCAGTCAGTTATCTCCTCAATAACTGTTATGAATGACTTCTCAGCTACTAAGCCAAATATACAGTAACTAAAAGCCAGTTTAGTGTTGGTTGTGGTACAGACAAAGGCACACACACAGACCAGGGCTAAAATAATACCCTGTTTCCTTTGGTGGCGATAATAAACCTCTCATGCTATTCTGTCATTTCTGTAACAGGTGCTCTCTTTTAAACACTTTTTTTTTAAACTTTGCCAAGAGCCTGACATGTTTCTGTGTCACATTTCACGGGAAATTCGACTTCACACAATCTGGATGTAGGAGTTAAAGTGTGGTTTTGCAGCTATACCTCCAAGTCCTTCAAACAGTGAAGCCGGTGATACTCAACCAGGAGGCTCTGGTGGTATTCCACCAGGAAGTGAGGTTACAAGTGTCATACTAGATAAGGGGCTTCTTTCTCAACTGTTTAAGAAAACCACTTGCGTACACACATGACATGACTTCCATTGCTAATGCATACAACTGCAGGCAAAACGGTTATAATTTAGTGTGTGTGTGTGTGTGTGTGTGTGTGTGTTCATTGGTGTTGTGTTAGCAAAGCATCTCATAAACCATTAAGCTGATTTTATTGTAACTTTCAGAATTTAATCATTGACTGCGTTTTTTGAAATCAGTCCAGTTCAAGCGTGACACTATGGCTAATTTAATGTAATCCATACAAAAAAGTGAATTCCAAAAGAATCAAGCTAATATCTAAAAAAAAAGCTAAGTCTGGTCCTCTGGACATTCAAAAAATAAACAAAAACAAAAAAGTAGAAACATTTCGTCTTTCGTCCAAAGACTTCCTCAGTCTGAGGTGCTGTATTCAGCTCAGTCTTATAAAGCAGAGAAGAAACCCAAACAGGACTCCAGCCAGCCATCAGGGGAAAAGAAGGAACCCAGACCCAGACCAGTGGTCGTTCCGTATGTTGTGGGAGTTTCAGAGAAACTGAGACGTTTATTTTCTAAACACAATGTCCCAGTGGCTTTTAAACCCCAAAATACATTACGGCAAAGACTGGTTCATCCCAAAGATCCAGTCCCCCGGCACAAACAGAGTAATATTGTGTATGCTGTTCAGTGTCAGGAGGGCTGTGATCAGTCTTATATCGGGGAAACTAAACAGCCACTGGCCAAAAGGATGGCCCAGCACAGAAGATCAACATCATCAGGTCAGGACTCTGCGGTCTACACTCATCTCCAGGCCAGCGGTCACTCTTTCAGGGATGAAGATGTTCACATCCTTGATAGAGAGGAACGATGGTTTGAGAGAGGAGTAAAGGAGGCCATCTTTGTGAAAAGAAACCGTCCATCATTAAACAGAGGTGGAGGCCTCCGGGTTCAACTGTCCCCCTCTTACAATGCTGTTATTGCTAGTATCACTCAGCCCTCTGTGAATAGCAAACAACCATCAGGGTGCTAACGATCCATCGTTAGGCTGATGGTCCTCCTTGATCATGTGAGCAGCTGGTTTCAGCTGTCATCAGCCAACTGGTTGATCCACTGTGAGAGGGTGCTATTTATAAGACTGAGCTGAATACAGCAGCTCAGACTGAGGAAGTCTTTCGGACGAAAGACGAAACGTTTCTACAATTTTTTTTTTGTTTTTTTTGAATGTCCAGAGGACCAGACTTAGCTTTTTTAGATTTTTCTACCTGGATTATTGAGCATGCATCAGGGTATCAATCTAATATTTATTGTGATAGTAGCCAACAGTTGTTTACACAACACATTTTCCAGTTGGTGATAAATTATACAAGATATTGCAATTTTACAAAAGACGAGGTGGGAATGCATCAAGGATCGACTCTGAGCCCCTTCTTGTTTGCTCTGGTGATGGACCGACTAACAGATCCCTGTGAACTATGATGTTTGCAGATGACATTGTGATCTGTGGTGAGAACAGGGAACAGGTGGAAGAGAACTTGGAGAGGTGGAAGTATGCACTTGAAAGAAGAGGAATGAAAGTCAGTAGTAAGACGGAGTATATGAGAGGTAGGATGGTGGACCATTGAGGCTACAAGGAGCAGAGGTCATAAAGGAGCAGGACTTCATGTACTTCGGGTCCACTGTCCAGGACAATGGGGAGTGTGGTAAAGAGGTGAAGAAGAGAGTCCAGGCAAGATGCAGTGGATGGAGAAAAGTTCCAGGAGTGATTTGCGACAAAGGGGTGTCAGCAAAGGTCAAAGAAAATGTTTACAAGACAGTGGTGAGACCAGCTATGTTGTATGGTCTGGAGACAGAGACATGGACAAAAAGACAAGAGACAGATGAAGATGTTGAGGTTCTCCTTAGGAGTGACAAGGATGAATTTAGATTAGGAATGAGATCATCAGAGGTACAGCACAGGTTGAACAACTGGGAGAGAAAGTTAGGGAGGCCAGACTGAGACGGTTTGGACATGTCCAGAGGAGGGACAGTGGGTATATTGGTTGAAGGATGTTAGAAATGCAGGTGCCAGGAAAAAGACTAGAGGAAGTTCAAAGAGAAGATACATGGATGCAGTTAGAGAGGACATGGAGGTAGTTGAAGTGAGGACAGAGGATGCAGAGGACAGAGTGAGATGGAGGAGGATGTCTCACTGTGTTGACCCTTGAACAGGGAAAAGCCAAAAGAAGACTGCAATTTTGCAACATATTGCACAAAATGTTAATTTTAAGGTTTGCCCAAAACAGCTATAGCTCAACATGAAAGGTTATGAGTTGAAAACACCGAAAGGCACCTGGCAATATACATTTCCTTTACGGAATGCTAGGCCTTCGATTTCCCGATATTCTTGAAACAACTTGTTTGCTTTATGCATGCCTTGAGAGAACATATCTTTGAGTTTGTTGTTGCTGTCCTGTCCTTTTATTGCACCCTTTCCAGACAGCTGAACATAAGTGTTTAAAGTGGTACATACTTTGCGAGTGACTGCAATGTGCTGACAGATGATTGTCAGAAAGTTCCTAACGGCCTGGAGGCATTTATATTGTTTGCATCAATGTGCCCAAGGATGAAACTAAAGTAACCACGACTACAGATTAAAGCAATTTTAGTTGCTGGATACTTCCATTTGTAGAAATAGTGGGAAAGATAAGATGTGATCTGCATTCCTTCTTTACATCTAAGGCCCGACACATTACGGCCTTTCGGCGACAATACCTTCTGCTAATCTCAGTCAAAATTTTATAACATTCCAGGACTGATGGAGTGACACTGTTTTGCTGGGAGTGATCTCTGCAGTGCTTGTGTGTGGATGCGGGAGATCCCGTTCTCACGGTGCTAATATTTTAGACCATTTAGACTGTAAAGAGTCGATGGGAACATTATACTCAAGGGGCTACTTACGCAACCATTTTGACTGACTGACAGATAAATTCCACTTCAAGTTTAAGACACACACTTTGTTCTTTAACAATAAAATTAGGTACAAATGATATATTTGGAAGATGTTTTTAGTCACAGACAGGAATTTAATGTGCATGTTTTTTTTATTCTCAAGGAGCATCAGCTGCTTTGAAGTTGACGACTACCGGTAGTTCTAATCAAGGTTTTTTTTTTCCCAATTTGATGATACAATGACAAATACGTTAATGGCATTTACAACTCTGTGCTGCAAAATTGAAATATAACAAATTATTCCAAAGTGTTTGGTGTTAAGAGTACAGTATGTGGTGGGAATGACTCAACCATTTACCATATTTTCCGCCATACACGTCACACCGCCCTATAAGTCGCATCAGTCCAAATTTGTCTAAAAAAGTGGAAAAAATCCATAAATATGTCGCTTCGCCATATATGTCACATCTCTTATGCATCACCACTGAGGTGTCGCGTTTGTTTCGCGTCAGCGCCGACAACCCGGAAATGTGGGCTGTTATTGGGCTAAAAATCGATGGGCTGCCAAATGGCAGCAGCGGAGCGTGCACAGGACTTTAACAAGAATTTAACAAGATTAACAATGAACAATTATTTGTTTGCTTGAAATTATAGTAACGGTGTGTCTCAGTTAAACTTTTACTTAATAAATGCACTTTGACTGTCAAATCATTTGCATTTTGCCAGGGTGGCGCAACAAAATGAAGCTGATTCGGTTGCTCCAGGCAGACAACGGTGGAAGTCTATGCCAAGCCGATTGTGTCATTAATAGCCACTTTTAAAGACCGTGTAAAGTGAAATTAAATGTGTGTTTTTAGTTTGTCACATGGCATAAATATGTGTTATTAATCACCCATATAAATCTGACTGATTAAAAACATTGTTTTCCTTATAAAATTAAGTCTCAAAAATCATGAAAAAACATAATTTTCCCTTGGTCTGAAACTGTGGGGGCGTGTCAGCGCGTGGGCGTGGTTTCAGCGCAGTACTGCGGCCTGCAGCTGAGCTGTGTGTGGAGAGGCAGACAGCAGAGCCAGTAAACCTGCTCTGTTTTTATCTGAGTTCTGTCTGTAACAGCAGCTACTTTTTCCAAGAGTTACGCTGTTTTTGTAAATAGTTTTCTTGTGTGTTTTTAATCTGGAATGAATAAAAAAAAAAAAGTTGTACCATGCGGGAATTGAACCCATAAGGTTTGGGACGGAAGGCAAACGCTTTATCCATTGACCTATCCAGGCATTACAGATACTCGGTATAAAACCACGCGGTATAAAAACACGTTATGATTTGTACGGGTGCCCTGACCATTGCGACATCCAGGGAAGATGCACGAACGAGGCATAATTGATTAGCTAGCTAACAATGAACAAAATATCTATGCTATTGCTATCTGATGCTATCTGCGATTCGCGAGTGAACGGCTCCACCGAGGCGAATTTATACGGCTGGAGCTGCAGGGGGTGGGGCTATACTTAAGAAGACCGCGTGACGAAACGCGGTCACATTTAAAACACGCCTAAAAAATCCTGAAACAGAAATATCTTTATACACAGTTTGCTCTATAACTCCAAAATTAATTGAGCTACAATTTTGAGACTTTTTACTCATTTACAAGATTACAATTATGACATTTATAATGTTTATTGAAGAAAATGTTGAAATTCACTTTACACGGTCTTTAACTATTACATGATACAATGGCGTGCCTTATTACTCTGCTGCCATCTAGTGGCTGAAAATGGTAGTGTTCAATTTTTTTCAGTCAGAATGAATGAAAACGGTAATATCTCAGCCAAAATCTGGTTCATAAATATGGGGGAAAAAAATCCATAAATATGTTGCTTCGGCCTATACGTAGCAGGGCATGCAAATAATGCAACCCTCCCATCCCCCCAAAAAACAAACAAACAAACAAAAAAAATGTGATTTATACAGCGAAAAATAGGGTATATGTAGCCTGGCCCTCGCCCTCCTACGCAGCTCCGCTCAATTCTCATTTCCCTTCACTGCTCAGTCTGGGACTTCTCCCATCCACAAGGATTTCTCCGGTAGATTTTTGACCGGACCAATCAGAGAACAGAAGGAGCGGAGCTTTTGGCCCCTAACCCACGCCCCCACCTGTCCTGTCCCAGCGCGCAGCCAGCGAGCACCCGCATGTTCTTATTCAAAGCGATGCAGGACTGTTTTATATCTGACACAAATGTATTAATTTCCCCTTCTTAATCCCTTATCTGGAGTTTTCTGGAGTTTTTTTTGTAAAAAGTCAAGTAATCGCTCCCTCCTCCTCTCCCTCCGTTGAGTGAAATGAACGAGGAAGAGCCTCAGGTTGTCACGAGAGAATTAAACTTGGGTTTTACGTTGCTGCCCGAGTCCCTGCATATTTTCTGGCCTTATGGTGAGCTGGACCAGAGCTACATGGTTTTATTTTTATTTTTTAAGACGTTTTATTTCCATAAACACAGAATATCCAGTGGTAGCGAGACGACATGCAGCAGGGAGTGGAGCAGATCTCAAGTTCACGAGAGCAGAGGAAGCAGACCATATATGGCTCTGAGGGGGAGGGAGCAGAATGCTTTTCCTGTTCAAAAATGTTCTAAGATCCAATGGTCTTGTTCCTCAGCAGAGGCCACGCCTCCAGCAAGAATCGGTTTTCTATTAAGAGATCCCAGACCCTTGTCCGAAGCGAAGTGAAGGACAGGGTCTGGTTTTAACCAGGCTAGGGTATATGTCAAAATCTTCAAAAAAGGGTTAAATCATGCCATCTCAATGGTTCCTTTTAGGGAGAAACATTTCTTCCAATTGTCACAATCTTGTTCTTTTGTTTTTGTTTGTTTTTGTTGTGATGTTCTTTGTCTTTTACTTTTTTGTATGCCTGAAGGCCGAGATACACTCGAGCGTCCTCACGGTACGCCTATACGCAGCGTACGTACGTCAAGGCAAAAGCGTAGCCCCGCGTAGCCCCTCAGGGCATGTACGCGCAAAGCTTTTTTTTTACGTCCGCGTGCGCGATACGCGGTGTCTGACCATAAACTTCCCCGGCGCCGGACTGTTTTGTATGTTACACAAATGAAATAAATTCCCCTTCTTTATCGCTGATCGGGCCTTTTCTTTTGTTTTTTTGCCTAAAGTCAAGTAATCGCTTCTTCCTCCGTTCACTCCATGAATGAAATGAATGAATTCAGGTCCTACCTGGGTGCGCAATGTTTTAAATATCCCTGGTGGGCTGTGTGCTGCAGGAAAAGCACTCCCTGTTATTATTTTTATTTCTGAGAGAACTTTTTATAACATATATAGTAGAAACACCGTATCAGAACACCGCCGCGGTCTTCAGCGAGCTACATGAGCTGACTGAAAGCTGTCAATCATTTCAGTAGGCGTGTCAGCAAGTGACCAATCAGCGAGCTCAGTTGAGTCCCCTCCGTGCGCAGCTGCTCATATTACAACAAGGAGAACGCGAGCGTTTGAAAGCTGATAGTTTCTGAAGTATAGCAGCAAAACACATGCGCACAAAATGCGCGCGTAGAGTGGCGTACCTGAGGACGCTCAGCTGTATTTCAGCCTTAGAAAGGCAGCCACCTATAGGGGTGCACCAATTTCAGTTTTCTGGCTGATCACCGATTTCTAAAAAGTCTGACGTGCCGATTCTGATTTTGGCTGATACCGATTTTGTTTTATAAGCGACACTCAAATTGAAGGTGCATTGTGACCTTATAACACGTGACGTGTTATAAGGTCACAATGCACCTTCAATTTTCCAATCTTATTTTACTTAAAAACATACCCTTGAACAATATCCTAGAAACAATACAAACTTGTTTTAACTGCCCATGAGGTAGTGCTCTGAAATATAAATGAAGTTCAAACAATTGTTGTTAAAAAACAAAAAACAAATCTGTAAAATCGGTTTCTCATGCAAGTATCTTCCAATTTCCCAAAATTAAGGAAATTGGATATATTGGCGCACCCCTATTGTCAATTTTCATTCAACCTTCATTTATACAGGCAGCCTCGTTGAGTCACGGGGACTCATTTACAAGAGGGACCTGTCTCACTCACACCAAACAACCATCCACTCTCACACTCACACCTAGGGTCAATTTAGAGTCACCAATCAGCCTAACAAGCATGTTTTTTGGTCTGTGGGAGGAAACCGGAGTACCCGGAGGAAACCCACGCATGCACGGGGAGAACATGCAAACTCCACCCAGAAAGGCCCCGGACCGGGATTTGAACCGGCAACCTTCTCGCTGAGAGGCAGCAGCTCTACCAGTTGTGCCACCGTGCTGCCCAAAACTTGAAAAGGGTCTTGAAGGATTCAAGGTTCAAGATTCTTTATTGTAATTCACATCACATGTGGTACATGAGGTGGAACGAAATTGTGTGCACAGGGTCCCGGTTACTTGCTCTTCTATCAACTTTAATGCGGCCCGAACTGCAATGCGTACCCCCACAAATGTTATATCAAAATGGCCGGCTTGGCCCCATGATGTATGTTACTACTTTTACTGGTATTGTGAGTTACCATGATGATGTCGTTTGTAAACAAAGAAGCCATTTTTCTCATTGAAAAACACTGGCAGAACTCTTCAGAGCTTCTAACTGCCACAGTGAAGTCAGATGACAGAGGTCTTTGAACAAAACATCACTTAGCTTTTGGAGCCATTTTGGATCGAGTTAGCTGTACAGCTAACTCAAAATTTTAAAATTGACTATAACTCAGTCATTCTTTGAGATATTGAGCTGAAATTTGGTTTGGTTGTAGCTGAGAGCGAGTTGTTAAATAGTCCTAATGCAAATTTAAAATCCAAGATGGCCACCATAGCTAAAATGGAAATAATACAGTAACTCAACTATTTAAAAGGGACTGAGCTGAAATTTGGTGTGGTGGAACCTGACAGTGATGCACAACACATTCTGAATTCAAATCTAAAATGCAAGATATCCACCAAAGCTATTTTAAAATGGATATAACTCAGAGGTTTTTATAGCTATTCATCTGAAATTTGGGGTATTTGTAGCTTAGAACAATCTCTAATAGTCTGATTGCAAATCAAAAATCCAAGATCTAAGCTAAAAAAGAAAAAATACTATTAATCAGCCATTTTTAGAGATATTAAGCTGTGGTGGTAGCTGAGAGCAATGTACAACAACATATAGTACAGACAACATTTTAAAATGGACGCAATATGGCCGTCCCCGTCAAACTTTCTCCCGGAACTTTCAAATTTCCTGTTTCTCTCGTCTTTCATATTGCTTTTTCCTCAGTCATGCTTCTCAGTTTTCCTCATTACTTACCTGTCCCCCATTTGACAATTAGTCTCAGCTGTTTCCACTTGTCTCATCCATCTCTGCCTATTTAATTTCGCAGGTCTCATTCGCTCTTCAGTCTATCATCGTGTTTGTTTACCTCGTTCTCTTTTATCTACATGCTCCTTGTGTTTTTGATTACTTTTTATTTGCCCTTTCAGCTTTGTAGTTTTTGTGTTTCAGCCTTCAGCCACATCATCTTATTGCTTTGTTTTGTTTATTACATCATCCTTTGGCCAAGTTCCCATGTAAGTTTGCATCCTTGGGTCCCATACATAAAACCTGTCATATCTGAACTTCCTCAGAGCAATTAGTGTATTTTCCGCCATACACATCGCTCCGTCCTATAAGTCGCACCAGTCCATATTTGTCTAATAAAGTAGAAAAATCTATAAATATGTTGCTTCACATCCATGCAGCCATTATACGTCACCACTAATGCGTCGCGTTACACATCACCATTGACAACTCCGAAATGTAGGCCGATCCCAGAAAGGTTGGCTGGTGTTGTGCCAAAAATCATTTGGCTGCCAAATGGCAGTCGCAGGAGCGTGCACGGGAAGACTTAACAAGAATTTAACAAGATTACCACAAAAAACAATTATTTGTTTGCTCAAAATTATAGTAAATGTGTGTCTCGGTCTAACTTTTGCTTAATAAATCCACTTTGATTGTCAAATCAGCTGCATTTCAAAAACCGATATGCGGAAGTAAATGCATGCATGTGACGAGTCGCTGTACAAATTTAACAAGATAACCACCGAAACAATTATTGGTTTGCTTGAAATTATAGCAAAGGTGTGTCTCAGTGTAACATTTGCTTAATAAATGCACTTTAATGGTCAAATCAAATGCATTTCAAAAATAGTTTCACTGCTGAGGTTCTCCCGGGAGCATGCACACCGGGAGGAAAAAAGAAAGGAGGAACGCTACTCGTTTAATCGAAATTTACGGTAACAAGAAAAGCACCTAAGCACATATTTGTTTGCTCGAAATTATAGCAAAGGTGTGTCTCAGTCTATCGTTTGCTTAATAAATAAACTTTAATTGTCAAATTAGCTGCATTTCGCTGGGGCGGTGCAGCTGGATTGACAGTCGGTCCAAGCAGCAAACAGAACCAAGGTGGGGAGACTGTGGCAAGCTGATTGTGTCATTAAAAGCTGGTGAATATTCTCAGTCATACAGGACATGATAAATTCAAAAAAGTTAAAGGAAAAAAAAAAACAATAAAATAATAATAATGTAATACTGTAATGTCCTTTTCTGTCATCTGTGTATGTTTCCCATACACAGACGAAATTCGTCTCTGCATTTAACCCAACCACCACCAGGTGGTGCAGTGAGCAGCCAGAAAGCGCCCGGGGAGCTGGAGAATTAGGTGTGCACTCATAGACATCCCAAATATAAAGTAAAATAAATAAGGTCCAGTTGGTTTTGCCTTGAACTTTTTTGAATTTGTCATTATAGCCACGTTTACCTATTACATGTTACAATGGCATGCCATATTGCTGCTACTACTCTGCTGCCATCAAGTGGCTGAAGGTGGTACTGCTTAAAAAAATTCAGTTAGAATTAAAATGGTCATATCAAAAATCGGTTTATAAATATGGAAAAAAAAATCCATAAACATGTCGCTTCGGCCTATAAATTGCAGGGCATGTAAACTATGCAAAAAAACGGTGACTTATAGGACAGAAAATATGGTAGTTGCAACAGCCATCTTCAATCAGTGGGGGAGTGGTGGCGCAGAGGTTAGAGGAGAAGGGCCTGTGATCGGAAAGTCGCAGGTTTACCTCCCGGTACCGTCAACATCAAAATGTGGGTGGAAAAGGTGAAACACTCACACCTGCCTCCACCCTTATTTATCCCACTCTGGGCCCCTGAGCAAGGTCCTTAACCCCCACCATCTGCTCCCTAAACAAGTCTCTCTTGAAAATGAGTTCTTGTAATTCAATGAGACTACCTGTATAAATACAGACTAAATGAAAAAAAATCAAGTTGACTTTAAATGCTAATCAGTTATAGACACAGAGCCAGTGATTATGTGAGATTTTCACTGAAATTCGTTCCACGGTATATACTCTATTTTGTAAACAGGCAGACAGGGTTCCCTCCAACAGTTATTGTTGAACATTTTAAACAAAACATATTGCACAATCAGAAGAGCAACAGTCGCAACAGTCAAAAGTAAATGTGTTCGATACGCCTCTTGGCTAATATCAACCAAATTTTAGCTCAGTATCTGTATAAATGATTGCGTTCTAGCTATTTTTGTGTTTGCTAGGATTGAATAGGTGTGGCTTATCTCTATACTATTTTTTGGTAAACAAGGGGATTTGATGCTCTTTCCATTTCTTCACCACAAATGTCGATCCACATTATTCTTGGTGGATTGAATTTATTATGGAAATTATGGATAAAAATTCATGGTTGGTTGAGTGGCGGGATCACTAAAGAGGCCTGTTGGGTTCATTTCCCACACCCCCCATCAAAGGTTCAGTACAGTATATGATTCTCAGTTTTGCCAAAGTACTTCGTTTGTAACGTTCGTGACAGCTGAAGTGACAGAACGACTGCTGTTTGAATCAAAGTACCTGTATGTTGTTTGAGGTCTAGCAGGTGAGTTTCCCACTTTTAAGTCCTCAATCACTCAAAGGATTTATTTTCTGTAGAAAATGTATTTTCAATTCCTCGACAAACTGTCATGCCCATTAGCACCATGGGGACTAGGAACATAAGAGATTGGCCATTTTTATCAGCCGACACCTACGGTACACTTGTCTTTAGCAAGTTGATTGGAGGTTTTCGGGTTACAACTGAGTTGTGTCCCTATTTTGAGTCTAGGTTCAATTTAGATCTTGGAGAACATAATATGTTGTACTGTTTTGTGTACACATTACCATTGCACATTTCTTGGATTGTGCTTCATTTGTGTGGGAGTGTACTTATGCTCAGCTTTGACGCATTGAAAGCTCAAATTATACGTGACAATAGTGGCATTGACTGTGTTGAAATGAGTAATAGATATTGACATAACTGAAGCAGAAATCCTATGCTTTGTTGGCCTCATTGTTGCAAATTACCTTACAATGCAGCTCAACATGCAAAATATTTGTCATTGTAAAGACAGACTCATTTAACAGATTTTATAGACGGTATGCTTGTGCCTGAAACACTAAAGTTTGAATCCAGGGGCCTCATGTATCAACCATGCGTGCGCACAAAAACATTGCGCACGTCACTTCCCACGCAAAAGCCCGTATGTATCAAAACTGAACTGAACGTGAATATATGCGCATCCAGGTACATATCCACGCAAGCTCCCGAGCAGGCGTACGCACGTTTCTGTGGTTCTTGTTCCTTTGGCGACACTTACAGGTGTTTCAGAGAAACTGAAGCCCCACAGTCTGTGGTTGACTTTAAGAGCGGCTTGAAGACCTTTCTTTTCAACCGAGCATACTCTTCCTCCTCATGATTCTACTTTTGATCTGAGTTGATACTGTTGTTGATTTTAATTGTTTTATTATTTGTCTTATTGACATTCAAATATGTTGCACCTTGTAGCACTTTGAGATTTCCATTAATGAAAAGTGCGTTATAAATTGAATTCATTATTATTATTATTATTATTATTATTATTATTATTAACAGTTCAAGATGTGTAAATGATTAATATTCCCTCCAAACACACGATTAACAAGTATTACATCCACATGACGCAGTGAAATAAAGGACGCGCAACGTTGTGCCAAAAATAAATTTAACAGGAACGGATTCATTCAGCCTTACTGGAGGTTATAATAAATAGTGTAACACGCAGAGCATTTATTTAGAAACAGATATAGTTTTCCGATCTAGGATATGGCTTATCAGCCGTTTTCAGAAATAATAATTTTCCAGTTTGGCACTGCATGCTGCGCTCTGGGGAGCCGTGCATCACGCGTGCATACAGAAGCAGCGGTCAAACTGTTCCACAGAGGGAGCTGCAGGTCGATCGGGACTGTGCAGTCCAGTCCACACAAAGCCGGATCATGTCCAATGGAATGGTCTCATCCATATGTTTCCAAAGGCTGAGTGGTCGCGCTTGGAGCGCGCGCGCACCCTCACCGGTGTCGACACGGCAGCTGGAGGTGTTTCATTATCTGCGTTTATTGTAGATTTCTCCAAAATGACACGTGAAAGTACACCTTATATAACTTGTAGGAGAGCAAAAGCTTCACAGACAGACTGCGCACAGGGCTGCGGGGCGCGCGCTGCGTCTGGAGACTCCAACATCATGTCATGAAAAGTCTCCACCAAGACGCACAGACTCGTTTCTTCACATCATCTACATAAACAAAGATCTATGTTCTAGCAAACATCCAAGTAAGTTCCTCTGTGTTTACAGTAATAATGGTAATAAACTCGTGCGCAAAGTTAATATTTCCACACAGAATGAATGAATGAGCCGGTTCGCGCACCACAGCAGGGTGCGCGCGCACACAAATACCGACAATCACTCGTTCTTTGCATGATGAACACATTTTATTACTATTCTTACTTAGGATGTTTGTCCTCACTCATATTATATTGAATTCATTATTTTCCCGAATCTAGAAATGATTTCTGATCGCGCAGGGATCAAACAAACATGTCCTTCACACATGCAGGAAGTAATTTGCATCTGTTTAACATATGTAAATGTAGGCGTGTCAGGGGAGGTGTCTCACGTGCGCTCAGTTCCACGTCAATTGTGATGTACAAAAGGAATGTGCGTGGATTCAGGTGTACGCACAGTTTGATAAATCTGGATCTTTTTGTGCGTAGACACTTTTCTGGATTTCACCGTACGTCACTTTTCAGTAGGAAATCCACGCAGGTTTTTGATACATGAGGCCCCAGGA
>JBBPBX010000104.1:86579-97837 GCA_038048925.1 Garcialebias charrua | reverse complement strand
TCATTGTTTGTGATGCATCCCACCACCGCTGTATCATCTGCAAACTTAACAATATGACAGCCTGGATGTGTGGCTGTACAATCATATGTGAGCAGAGTGAACAGAAGAGGGCTCAGCACACATCCTTGGGGAGAGCCAGTGCTGAGGGTTATGGTGGAGGAGGAGAAGTTGTGGATCTTCACGGACTGTGGTCTGTTTGTTAAGAAGTCTAGTACCCAGTTACACATGGAGGGGCTTAGTCCAAGTGTGGATAGTTTGTCTATCAGAGTTTGGGGGATCATGGTGTTGAAGGCAGATGTGAAGTCCACAAAGAGCAGACGCACGTATGAGTCCTTCTGATCCAGGTGGGTGAGAGCAGTGTGGACCAAAGAGGAGATGGCGTCCTCTGTTGATCGGTTCTCGCGGTATGCATATTGATGAGGGTCCTCGTTGATGTTGACGGTTGTCTTGATGTGGGACATGACCAGTTTCTCAAAACATTTAGCGACTATCGGGGTGAGGGCCACCGGTCTATAGTCATTCAGACCAGTCACTGTGGAGCTCTTTGGAACTGGGATGATGGTGGCGGTCTTCAGGCAGGTGGGAACTGACTCCAGTGCAAGTGAGGTGGTGAAGATGTCAGCCAGCACCTCACAGAGCTGGTCCGCACATTCCTTCAGAACTTTCCCTGGGATGTTGTCTGGTCCGGTTGCTTTATGAGGGTTGATCCTTCTGAGACTGCCTCTCACTTCTGCTGCGGTCACGCTGAGATGCTCTTTATTGTTTATCGCAACAGGCTTATATATAGTACATATTTCTTCACCCTCTGGAGTAGATTATATGTAAGGCTACACAGTTCTGTGATTTGGAGATGGTAAATAAAATATTTAATGCACATTTACATGTCCAAAATAAGAACTGTTGTTTTCCAGTTTTTTTGAGTAACGAAATCTTCAATAACAAATTACAGCATGATCAAATTTGACAGTATACATGATTAGAGCAGTGAGTTTTGAATTCTATGGAAGGGTCTTTAATCCTGCTTTGCCTTGCAAAAGATTCATTTGTATGGAAAGCATGATGAAAACATTTGCATGTGTGTGACCCAGGAGACAGCGTATGAAACAATGATTTAATCAGACCCTAAACCTACAAACTAAACCCTAACCACCAAATCCAACTTGTGCATTGCAGTTCATATTTGTTCTTTTTGTTTGCTTCGGTACTTCAAACTCGTCCTACTCAATATCAAGAAATATATAAAGAAAACAAAATGTGGCTATCTTTACTCTGGATTTAGCCACCTAACCAGCCACTGAGTAACAGATTGTCTATTTTTAGCCCTGGATATCTCCAGCTATGTATGAGTTTAGTTGAAGCAATTTAACTTAAATTTTATTTATATAAGATGTGTATATATAACTTGTGTTATGTGTTGTTATCATTGTATGTTCCCATACAAATGCAAAATTGAATCTCTGCATTTAACCCGTTCGTCACCGGGTGGTGCAGTGGAGCCTATTGAGGGTGCCCTGGGGGCATTTTGGGGATGCTGCTCAGATATCACGAGATGTGCAACGACTGGGGATCTAGCCTGGAACTTGTGGGTCCCGAGTCGGCTGCCCTGCCTCTACACAATCTCGGCCCCCTTATATGAGACAGGTCAATCACTTAATAAATCATAATGTACCAGTGAGCGCCAACTAGAACTGTATACGTTACCAACTCTGATAACATAGTTGAAACACAAGTATGTCAAAAATGTCACTTTTAGAAGAGACAAAAAAGATAGACGATAGTGGTTAATTTTAATATACATTATGTATTCATACAGTTCTGGCAAGACATAATTTTTATTAAATGTGTCAAAGTGCTATATGGGCTGTGCACTGACAACTAAATGCCTCTGAAATATAATTAAAAGCAGTATAAATCTTAATTGTAAAAGAGAAAATGTGGTCATACTTGACTTAGATTGTAAGGCGGTGTAGAAATCTAAAAACAGGAACATGTCTTCATTGGTTCAGATGTTTAAAGCCACTTCGAGAGGTTAAGGCCAAGAGCTTCAAATCTTTTTGCAAGATGTTCCAGGAAACAAGATCAGAGTAGGAGAAGGCCCTTTTGTCCAGTTCAGTCCTCACTGAGGGAACACTGCATGTAATAATGTCCTGAGAGTGCACACTGTAGCTGCACTCATGCAGTGACATGTAGGAGGAGATGTATGAAGGCAACAGACCAAGAAGTGATTTAAAGATGAAAATGTACCAGTGGAAGAGTGAGTCTGCAGTTAATGATGACCAGTTAACCGGTGAATACAAATATAAGGATGCATCAGGGATGCTCCGACCTACATTACCTACGTAGATTGTAAAGAGGTTGGGTCCTAAGAATGAGCCTTGTGGTACACCATTGTTTGTTAAATAACTGGAGGAAACACCATGAATATATATATTGAACATACTGTCTCTGATCTGAGGGATAATTAGAGAACCAACCAATGGTATGTTCTGAGAAACCATTTTATGAGAGCTGATGGCACAAGATGTCATGGTCCATAGTGTCAAAAGCTTTTGACAGGTCTAATAAAAGTGCAGCACAATAATCCTTAGCAAACAGTGCTTCAACTTTGTCATTAAAATCCTTCAGTGAAGCAGTCGTTGTGCTGTGTTGTTTCCTGAAACCAGATTGATGGAGAGGTAAGATGTTAAATGAGTCCAGGTCATTTTTCATTTGAGAGTTTATCAGTTTTTCTAGAACCTTGGCTAAAATCCAGAGTTTAGAGATTGGTCAGTAATTGTTCAGTGAGGTGGGGTCACCTCTCTTCAGCAAAGGCTGTTTTCCAAGCGTCTGGAATGGAGTTTTGGCTTATGGAAAGGTTAAAGATGTGGGACAATGGCACTGCAATGATATGAGCAGCCAGCCTTAAGAAATAAAGTTAAAAAGTACTGAAGTTAAAAAGTACTTCAGTTGTTCACTGACTAAGGACTCCAGAACATCTGCCAATACAGACAGCTTGGAGATGGGCCTGTGGTTATTCAAATTGGTCAGGTCCCCACTTTTAAGGAGGGGAAGTACAAGGGCAGACTTCCAGACCAAAGGGATTTGGCCTGAACCGAGGGAATGATCAGTATGTCAGCAGAGACGAAAAATAATTAACAGCTTCTTTTAAGGAAAATAAAAACCTCAAGGTGATCTGGACCTATTGATTTTTTAGAGTCTAAACTTTTAATTGCATTATGTACCTCTGAAACTGTTGTAAAAGGGAGAGGTAAAATGGTTGTGCCACAGTTAAAGTTATCAAGCTCAGCAGATGAACCAAATGGACAGGATTTCCAATTCCCCTTTGCGCCGCGACGGTGGACAAATGTATCTGATCGCATCGATGAGATGATGGTCTAAGCATGGCTGGGACCAAAGTGGATTGCTGCTGTCTTAAATTTACTTGGATAATAAAAGGAACAAATATTTGTCCATAGCATACACAGGTACATATACTGTAAGTATATAGCCAAAGCTTTGGATAAGCATTAAAAAAGTTGAGGCTAATCATAAAGTTTGCTGGCTAAAATGCTGACTAGCGGAAACTTCGTAACATGGTTCTATTACATTAAGGGTTTAAAACTGTCTTTGTTTTTTGTCATTGAATGTCCACCTGAGTCTATATTAAAGGCTGATAAACCAGCCTATAAAAAATGAAAATCACTTTCACAATAGGTTACATAACGCATGCATGAATATCATGGATCTATAATTTGTGGTTTCTTTCCCTTAGGCAGGGCTGAAACAGGTGGAAAAGCCCATTAATTGTCACTCGGTGACAGATTAATGGGTAAACATGCAAAAAAGAAAATTGCAGCACTTGCTTACAAATTATGGTGGTCAGTAATTGAAAGCAGATGTGATCACTGAAGAGGTTCCAGGTCAGTAAAAGCAATGTATCATTATAATTTTATACATGCATGTGTGAAGTCAGAATGTGCAAGACAAAAACTAAGGAAAATAAGCAGTAAAGTACTTGTGGATTTCTCCAGTTTAGTGTTGAGGCACTAGAAATTACCTGGGGAAATTTTGACGGGGACTGCCATGTTGCATCCATTTAAATTTTTTGATTTGACAGTACAGTACAGTACTATGTGTCGTTGGACATTGCTCTCAGCTACCACCACAGCTTAATATATCTCAAAGTAGTTACTTTATTATGTTTTTCCTTTTTAGCTTAGGCAGCTATCTTGGCAGTCAGAGTCTATTAGGGATTGTTCTCAGCTACCAAGACACCAAATTTCAGCTAAATACAGTAGCTCTAAAAACCTCAGAGTTACCAGTATATATTTTTGAAATTAGCTTTGGTGGCCATCTTACATTTTTAGATTTGAATTCAGAGTGTATTGTGTATCAGGTGCCACCACACCAAACTTCAGCTCAATATCTTTTAAAATAGCAAAGCTATTTTTTGTTTACCTTTTAGCCAATGTGGCCATGTTGGATTTTTTATTTGCATTAGGAATGTACAACACCTCACTCTCAGCTATGACCATAGCAAATTTCAGCTCAGGATCTCAAAGAATGACTGAGTTATAGTCAATTTTGAGTTTTCTGAGGTAGCTGTGGCAGCCATCTTGATTCAAAATGGCTCCAAAAGTTAATCAGTGTTTTATTCAGAGACCTCTTCACCCTAGGTCATGTGACCTCACCGTGGCAGTTAGAAGCTATTGAGTTCCGTCTGTGTTTTCCAATGGGAAACAGTGTCTTTGTAAATTATGTCACAATGGTAACAGCTGTTGAATTCCGTCAGTGTTTTTCCAATGGGAAAAATGGTGCATTTGTAAATTATGCCACTGTGGTATCAGCTATTGAATTCAGTCAGTGTTTTACAATGGGAAAAATGGTGTATTTGTAAATTATGTCACTGTGGTATCAGCTATTGAATTCAGTCAGTGTTTTACAATGGGAAAAATGGTGCATTTGTAAATTATGCCACTGTGGTATCAGCTATTGAATTCAGTCAGTGTTTTACAATGGGAAAAATGGTGTATTTGTAAATTATGTCACTGTGGTATCAGCTATTGAATTCAGTCAGTGTTTTACAATGGGAAAAATGGTGCATTTGTAAATTATGCCACTGTGGTATCAGCTATTGAATTCCGTCAGCGTTTTTCAGTGGTGTATATGGAAATTACGTCACTATGATAATGGCTATTGAATTCCGTCAGTGTTTTTCCAATGGGAAAAATGGTGTGTTTGTAATATACTGTACGTTACCGTGGTATCAGCTATTGAATTCCGTCAGCGTTTTTCAGTGGTGTATATGGAAATTACGTCACTATGATAATGGCTATTGAATTCCGTCAGTGTTTTTCCAATGGGAAAAATTGTGTGTTTGTAATATACTGTACGTTACCGTGGTATCAGCTATTGAATTCCGTCAGCGTTTTTCAGTGGTGTATTTGGAAATTACGTCACTATGATAATGGCTATTGAATTCCTTCAGTGTTTTTCCAATGGGAAAATGGTGTATTTGTAAATTATGTCACTGTGGTATCAGCTATTGAATTCAGTCAGTGTTTTCCAATGGGAAAAAATGGTGCATTTATAAATTGTGTCACTGTGGTATCAGCTATTGAATTCAGTCAGTGTTTTCCAATGGGAAAAATGGTGCATTTGTAATTTATGTCACTGTGGTATCAGCTATTGAATTCCGTCAGTGTTTTACCAATGGGAAAAATGGTGCATTTGTAAATTATGCCACTGTGGTATCAGCTATTGAATTCCGTCAGTGTTTTCCAATGGGAAAATTTGTGTATTTGTAAAGTATGTCGCCGTGGTAACAGCTATTGAATTCCGTCAATGTTCGTCAATGGGAAAAATTGTGTATTTGTAAATTACGTCACCGTGGTATCAGCTATTGAATTCCGTCAATGTTCGTCAATGGGAAATTAATGTGTATTTGTAAAGTATGTTGCCGTGGTAACAGCTATTGAATTCCGTCAATGTTCGTCAATGGGAAATTAATGTGTATTTGTAAATTACGTCGCCGTGATAACAGCTATTGAATTCCGTCAATGCTCGTCAATGGGGAAAATTGTGTATTTGTAAATTACGTCACAGTGGTATCAGCTATTGAATTATGTCAGTGTTTTCCAAAGGGAAAAATTGTGTGTTTGTAAATTACGTCACCGTGGTAAAAGCTATTGAATTCCGTCAGTTTTTTTCAATGGGAAAAATTGTGTCTTTATTTGTAAATTACTTTGACGTGGTAACTCAAAACACTAATAAAATAGTAACACACATCACAGTGCCGAGTGGGTAGTTTTGATACAACATTTGTGGGGGATACACATTACTGTTCAGTCCGCATTAAAGTTGAACGAAGAGCAAGACCCTTGTCAGGTGGATAATAAAAGGCGTCTGCCTTTCTAGGCAGTCCCCAACAAGTACAATGTGTAATTTTGCAACATTCCTTCAGTGTTTGGTCCTCTTTAATAGTGTATCATCCAAAACCGTGTTTTACGTTGTGTGTACATGGTTAGGTTTAGATATAGTTCTAAGTAGTTTAGAACTTGGTTTAGTGATGGTTACACTGTAGCAGCAAATCCATACAGAACTCCTATAAAGAGCCATTTTTACCATTGTTTTCATGTCATATATAAATCTCCATGCCATGCAGTTTGAATTTTTATGATTAAAGGAGATTTAAAAACACTTTTATTGTCTTATAGCAACAAGTGTTCAGCTGCTTGTGAGTAATGTCGTCCAATGGTGTTACCATAGTAACATATTCCACCCCCCTCAGCCCTTTTCATTTCTGTATGTATATGTAGCCATGGAAACTGACCTGTTCTTTAGCGCCGTTTGTCCCTTTTGTTTAAAATAGAACAAAAAACGGCATGCTGCGCCGGCACTGTACTGCGTGTCCAGATGGCATTAGTCATCTAACCGCACGGCGTGAGAGCCGTCAGAGTCATTAATCTTTCCAGGGAAGCGTTTGTCACATGCGAGCGCAAAATAGCAGCGGCTATGACAGCTTAATTCTTGCTGAAGTCAAACCGTTGTACACAATTTGCAGAAAGGTTTCCAATAAGGCTTTAGCTATTACTTGGCCATGTCCAAAACTTGCTGCTAAAAGTGGAGCCCCTGATAAGCTCTGATGGTTCTATTTGACGTATATGTCATATTATTGTTTATCATTCTTATGGTGTGAATGTTTATGAAGCATTCACTCTATTGAGATCCATTTTTTACTGTGTTTTTTTTTTTACAATTATCTCGTCCCACGATTTTTGTGCTATTTCAACAAATCATATCAAAAAGTTCAGCTCTTTCAGGAGCAATAAGGTGCTGTATGACTTCTGGTACTGGTGCAACTTGAGCTTTTTTGGAATATTTAGCCTTTTCTGCCACTTTTTTCCCTCAGAAAATGAACTGAGCTCATTTTACATCCTTCATCTTTAGATCTGTTTACAACCTTTTACTGCTTCTTTCATGTTTTGTTCCACTTCGGCTCCTTTCAGCTTCCTTCTGCCAATTTAAACTTTTTTCAACTACCGGTACTTTCAGCTGTTTTTTCAGCTGTTTTGTGCTCTTTTCAGATTCTTTCTGCTAACTACATTTTTATGTTTCTTCTAACTCGTTTCTGCTAATTTCAACTTGTTTCTGCTAGTTTCAGCGTTTTCTGCTATTTCAGCTACTATTTAGCTGTTTTTATGCTAATTTTAGCTTTTCAGCTAATTTCACATTTGTTGCGCTCATTTCACCTTTTTTTCTGCCTAATGCAGCAAAAATATAGTCTCTTTCACTTCCTTCTAGTAACTTAAGCTTCTTTCTGCCTTTTTTAGCTACTTTTCATCAGTTTTTTGTTGTTGGTAATTTACGCTTTTTTCATATAATTTCCACTTTTTGTGCTAATTTCTGCTTCTCTCAGTCTAATTGAGCAAACATGTTCTGTTTTCTTCTGCATTTAGATGCAGGAAGAGGGCCACTTGCATCATGAAGGACCCCACTCACCCAGCACGTGCACTTTTTGTCCCGCTCTCCTCAGGAAGGAGGTTGAGGAGCATTTAGTGTAGAACCACTAGACTGAGGAACAGCTTCTACCCTGAGGCTGTTAGACTCATGCATATCTAACCAGAATAATCACTGTGAAAAATATCACATGTTGCTGCTGATCTGTTTCATGTTGCTGCTTATCTGTTTCATGCTTTTTCAGCTAATTCCACATTTTTTTCAGCTCTTTCTGTTTCTTCCTGGTGGTTTAAGCTCTTTTTTCTGCCTTTTCAGCTATGTTTCAGCTGTTTTTTGTTTGTTTTTTGTTGCTAATTTCAACTTTTTTAGCTAATTTCCTAATTTTTGTTCTCATTTTTGCTCATTTAATCCTAATTCCTTGTTTTATTCTCCTAATTTAACCTATTGTGTCTTTTTATGTCCAAACACAATATTCTGTGTGATTGTGCACCGTTTTGACATTTGTAGGATAAAACGTCTTTAAATGAATGAATCAGTCCATTCATTTTACATGTAATTTGTCCTCCAATAACATGTGATTAAATTACCCTTAATGCATCTCAGAGGAGTACTGTATGTGGAAATTGGTTATGTCATTCCGCATGTGTGTTTTAACACTCATTAGTTTCATTGACACAGCCAGAAATAAGTTAACATTTGCTCTGTACAGTATATAATACATATTTAATAGGTAGCTAATATTAGAGAACGAGTAAAACATATCTCATAATGAGCTCAGCTACTGTAAGGGTTTTTCTGTTTCAGAGGCTCCAGCATCTGGATTTGCTGATATGAAAACATATTTAAACCAAACAGTCTTTAATTCTGATAGCTTGCCAAAATTATTATGAAAATAATGATTTAAATTTGCTAATATTTAAGTATACATTAAGTTTGGTATGCCACTGTTTCCAGCATGCTACTGATTTTGGCACACACAATGGTACTCTTAAGAATTTACGTAAGCTAAAGATTTCAGTATGCAAATGCTTTCAATGTGTGAAAACAACAATTTTATTAAATAAAGCCTTAGCAGCTTGAACACATACAACTCTAACCTAAAGAAAATGCTGAAATTGTGGTTAAAAGACATGCTTACCTGTGCTTGAAATTGTGAATGAGAAGTACCATATTTTTTGCTGTATAAGTTGCAGCTTTTTGCATAATTTAGCATGCCTGTGACAAACAGCAAAACAACATATTTATGTTTCTTTTCCCCATATTTATAACCCAATTTTTGGCTGAGATCTAACAATTTCATTCATTCTGGCATGAAAAATATTAAACACTACCATTTCCAGCCACTAGACCAGGGGTCACCAACCTTTTCGAAACGAGAGCTACTTCGTGGGTACGGAGTCATACAAAGGGCACCAGTTTGATAAATTCTTCAGAAATAACAAAGCGTACATTGAAAAAAATGTATAATAAACATATTTTTAAGAACATATTTTTAAGATAGACATTTTAAAATATACATAAATATAAAAAAAGAATTACAACTGAATAAAATGAAATTTTAAATGCAGCTTAGTAGTGAGTTGTGCTATTTTTTAGAACAGGTCTGCGGGCACCTCACATGGTCCTTGGGGGCAACCGGGTGCCCACGGGCACCGTGTTAGTGACCCCTGCACTAGAGGATGGTTGAGTATTATGGCAAGCCAAGTGTCTCATTAATAGGTAGAAGGATGCAGTTTTCAGGATTTTTGCACTCCTTTAGTCGGGCGATTTAGCTCAGTGTGTTACGAGTTGCGCTGGGAAGTAGCGAGCTGTGGGTTTGAACCCAAACACCAGACGACTGGAAGGTATAGGTCAGTGCAAAGTGTGACTTTGGATTTGCACACACGTCTGCATCATGTTAGGGCAGCTGTGGCTGAGTGATTAGAGCAGTTGTCCTCCACTGGGAGAGTTGGGGGTAGGGGTGGGCGATATTACCAAAAAATGATATCACGATATATTTTTTGAAATACCCCGATAACGATATCAGACGATATTTCACATTTTCTCCTTTTATTGAATCAACCAAACAAATGTGTAATTTCAAAATGACTTTTCATAAACAGTCACCAGAATACAAAAAAATATATTCATATTTAACAAGCAAAAATATATATACCGCACCAGCCGCCACTGAGGTGTGCGGTAATGACTATTCTAACACTTTAACACATTTTAATTTCGATGGAGCAGTGCGAGCAAAATGTTTGCTGATGCAGGTGTGCCTACCTGCCAAGCGGTGCTGCGCAACCTCATGTATAGATGCATGTGCAGATTGTCTGTTTCTGAAAACTGCATCATCACTACACTGACCAACCCTGGACTGAGCTCTGTGAGATATTTTTCTATTTTAAGGACTCACTGGCGGATGAGCCTATATAGGAAAGCTTTTAAATCTTTTTTAATTTTTTATTCTTATTTTATTTCTTTATAGGAAGGCTTTTTAATCTTTTTAATCTTTTATGTTTTATTCTTTTTATGTACATATATGGATCTTGTATTGTGTCTGAAATAAAGAAACTACTACTACTACTTTAAAAGAGCATACAGTAAATAAAAATAATAATTTCTTACTTTAAGCGGCAGCTTCTGTCATCAGTTTGCCTGTTAGCTCCAGCTGTTAGCTCCAGCTGTTAGCTCCAGTTGTTAGCACCGCTGCGTTACGTCTGAGCTTCGCAGCTTTCTGTAGCACCACGCAGTTTAAACCCTTTACAGGAAGGACTGTTAGTATCCTAACTTCATACAGTTGGAGACAGAAAAAGTTTTAATAACTTACCGACGCCGCAGTCTGTGCGCGCCGCGTTCAGCTGTTAGCATTTAGCCACCCCGAATCCGCAGCTCGGGCAATCCGGTTTAGCTGCACGCACCTCCTAAAAGGTTGTCGGCTTTATTATTCCAAGTTAGCTCGTTGTCCCCCGATGTCTTCGGCTTCCAGTCCGACATCGAGGCGAGCTCCAGGGACCTCTGATCGCACAAAGCCGGCTGCCCGGTGAAGCTACGAGATGCAACTATGAGGCTAATGCTAGCTCGTTCCTCCTCCTCGCGGTGTGCGCGCGCATGCGTATTAACAAAATGTAGGGCATCTCCACATGAAGGCAGTCTCCACGGAACACCGGCTGCTGTCTGCTGCTTCACGCGGTCCGCGTTCCTCCACAAAACCACCGTTATCGCAAAGTGACGCAGTCAAATGACGTCATCATAGGATGCCGCGATATAATTTTTTTCACCGGTGTCAAAAAATCCACCGGTATTATCGTAAACGAGACGATATGGCCCACCCCTAG
>JBBPBX010000104.1:55739-85447 GCA_038048925.1 Garcialebias charrua | reverse complement strand
TGTTATTGTTTATATATTGTTTGCAACTTGTTTTAAAGGGGACCACATATTGGTTTTTTAAATTTTTATGGTATGTCTGTGTGCTATCCAGACCCCGTTCATTCAATTTAATACAAAAAATAATTCTTAGATAATAAATTATACCCTTTTTAATTCTGCCATTTCTAACTTCCGTTCTAAACGACCTGTTTATGATAATGAGCTCTGAAGTCCACGCCCGTCAAAACTCTGTCTCCGCCCTCTGTAACTGCCAGTATCTCAAATCTGTTGTTGTTTTAAAATTAGCCTTTTTTTATTACTCGTTTGACTTACTGTTAGTGCTAGCTTAAAAAATAACTTACCGAAAGCTGTTTGTGTGCGCCGCCATTAGCTGCTCCTTTTTATCATGCCCTCCCGAATCCGAGCTCTTCCTCCTCCTTCGGTAACAAACAGCCCGCGTAGCTCCTGCTAGTTGCATGCAGCGCTTTGGTCCACGGCTGGCTGCACATCCAATCCAGACAAACGCAAAGAGTGTTTCCAGTTAATTTGTCCATATGAGGCAACCTAACCTCTGACCGGACCGGACCCACACTGTCCTCAAAAGCCAGCAGCTAACTGCAGCCCGATCTCTCCGGAAAAAAAAAGATGCCGCGACCGGGAAGCGAACCCGTGTCCTTCGGATAACGAGTCCAATTCACTACCTCTAGACCAACCGGGCAGTTATGCAAAAAGCAGTCTTTCATCGTATAAGAAACAATCACAACCACCTACATTTAGAACGCTGAAGTTTTGATTAGATTTTGATGAAGTGAAAGGTATTCTTAAAATAAATAAGTTGCTAATCTGAAAATATATCGATCAGTGGTGCTTGATGGTACAGACTGTCGTCCCGCGAGTAAGTGTGTGTGTGTGCACAGTTTTCTGCCGGCTGCGCGTTGGGAGCGATATTACACTAAAAATTGAACTAAAACGTAAAAATAACAATTATAAAGTATTATTATGTCGATGTATATATCTAGTTTCACCCCGATTTCTCCGAAACAAAAGGCTTTAAATAAAAAGGGGGAAAAAAACGATGCCGTTGACAAGATGCGAACTCTGGTCTCCTGCGTGCCGCTCAAGTGTCGTAACCGCTCAACCAAACTGACAGTTGTGCAAGAGCAGTCCTTCATCATATAAGAAACAAGTCCAAACCGCGAGAGTGTGTGTGCACAGTTTCAACGAGACAGAGTTCATTCAAACAAGGTAATAAAACATTCTGGTTTTACTCAAGATGTGCTGCTGGCTGGAGCAGGGCTGAGCCCATAGCCCCCCCGGGGGCTAAATAAATGAATAAATAAATAAATGACCGCCAGGTCAGTTCCTAAACTGCTCGGCAACCGTGACGTTTTTTATACTGAAGTGGGTTGAGCCGCACCAGGGGTTGCTAGGTGAGGGGCTGGACTCAGGTTTGGTGTGGGTTGTGGCTGCGGTTTGTGACGTCACAAACCGCAGGAAGTGCAATCGGAGTGTTTCTATCTAAGATAAATAAATCTACTTAGAGTAAATAAACCACTGGGTGCATTTTTTTAGCACTAGGACTGTTTTTTTATGAAGTACATACCCAAAGTTCAGTAAAAAAAACATTAAAAAGTGAATTTTGAATGTGTGGTCCCCTTTAATTTGTTTCAGAAATTGTTAATTTGTTTCAGAATTTGTTAATTTGTTTCAGAATTTGTTAAAGTGTTTCAAAAATTGTTAATTTGTTTCAGAAATTGTTAATTTGTTTCAGAATTTGTTAGTGTTTCAGAAATTGTTAATTTGTTTCAGAATTTGTTAAAGTGTTTCAGAATTTGTTAATTTGTTTCAGAATTTGTTAAAGTGTTTCAGAATTTGTTAAAGTGTTTCAGAATTTGTTAATTTGTTTCAGAATTTGTTAAAGTGTTTCAGAATTTGTTAATTTGTTTCAGAATTTGTTAAAGTGTTTCAGAATTTGTTAATTTGTTTCAGAATTTGTTAAAGTGTTTCAGAATTTGTTAAAGTGTTTCAGAATTTGTTAATTTGTTTCAGAATTTGTTAAAGTGTTTCAGAATTTGTTAAAGTGTTTCAGAATTTGTTAAAGTGTTTCAGAATTTGTTAAAGTGTTTCAGAATTTGTTAAAGTGTTTCAGAATTTGTTAAAGTGTTTCAGAATTTGTTAATTTGTTTCAGAATTTGTTAAAGTGTTTCAGAATTTGTTAGTGTTTCAGAATTTGTTAATTTGTTTCAGAATTTGTTAAAGTGTTTCAGAATTTGTTAAAGTGTTTCAGAATTTGTTAAAGTGTTTCAGAATTTGTTAAAGTGTTTCAGAATTTGTTAAAGTGTTTCAGAATTTGTTAAAGTGTTTCAGAATTTGTTAGTGTTTCAGAATTTGTTAAAGTGTTTCAGAATTTGTTAATTTGTTTCAGATTTTGTTAAAGTGTTTCAGAATTTGTTAATTTGTTTCAGAACTATTTGTTAAAGTGTTTAGCCTTATTTGTTAATGTGTTTTGCACCTCAGGGCCACCGTAGAATAACCCTCATTTTAGTTATGTTTTAAAAGTTGTCTTTAACGTAATATGTTAAAAACTAAAATCTGTACTGTCACTTTAAGGACGTCAGTCCCGCTCTCAGCTTTCGCTGCCTGAGTGAGAAGAGAGAGGACATTTTTGTTGCTCTTGGTTAAGCTCATGTTTTATTAAATATGCAACACAAATGTAACTACATAGAGCTTTCATTTATAACCCGAATTGGAGCCGGGCCATGTGCTTAGTGTGGTCCTGGCCGTTCACCGGCTTTGATGTGGTTTTACGAGTCATATCACAAAGAAAACTAAATAAAAATGCACAATATAAAAATTGTGTTCATCTACTTTTTGAGGAGGAGGCAGGTCAGAACGGCCGGTTATTTAAAAAAGTTGCGTTAATCTCAGACGGACAACCTGTCACCGGCTGTGCACGTCAGCTGAACCACCTGTTAAAAATGGACTTGGCGACCTGTCCAGGGTGTCCCCCGCCTCTTGCACAGTGATGACTGGACATGGACACCAGCGACCCCAACCCAAAAAGGAAGAAGCGGGTGAGGATGGATGGATGGGTGTATTTATTTATTTATTTGCTAAAATCACTGGCCGTGCACATCTCCTTGGCTGTGAAGATGAACTTTGTGACCTCCAAGTTGATTCTGTATCTAAAAAATATTTCCAAGAAAATGGATACAAAAAGTTTTGGACTGCCAAAGGACAAGTCCTTGCACCAGACTGTCCAAACGCACTGATCAGGGTTAGGTTTCCATTTAGGGGTGGGTGATATGGCTAAAAAATTATATCGTGATATTTCAGAGTATTATCACGATAACGATACATTTCGTGATATAACCCAAGTAAAAAAAAATAAAAAATCAAATGTATTTATTTGACAAAATTAACTTAACATGTTGCTTTGCAGTATTATATAATTTTTTTTTAAAAACAACAAGGGGTAATTTTACTGAAATTACTTTATTTAGTAAAGTATTTAGTCTCCAAGTAAAACTACACCTGCACTTTAGTTCTTGTGGTGTTTTTTTTTATCTATATTTCTCTTTGTCTCTGATGGAGTTGTAATGTATACAGCAGTGTTCGTGCATGTGTATTACAGAGTGCCAGTGAACGCACCGCGAGAGAGAGCATGACGTAGGCGCGCAGGTTCGGGTGTGAAAGAAAGTGCAGAGAACGGAGCGGTGGATGATCGTGCAGTCTGTTAAGTGTACTGTATTTGTGCAGCTTAAAAAATAAAGCAACGTCTGCTACAAACCAGCATGGTTATTGAGCGTGCAGAGAAACATCACAGGAGTGACTGTGGAGCCGCGCGTGTTTGTAACACTACAGCGAGGACACGCAGCGGAAGACCGCGGCTGGTGGAGCGGGGGGAGGGGGGAAAGCTGTCTGTGCCTGCAGAGCAGGGGGGAGAGAAGTTGAGACGCGCGCGCGTTGTTTTTAACATTTTAGCAGTAACTAATTAGCGTTTTACACCAGTACAGACTGTGGAGGGGAGGTGCGCAGTTGTTTAAAGCGCTCGGGTGTTAAGGGGCGGGGCGCCCTGACGTATTACGTCATGAAATTAGCATATCATGATATAAGTTTTTTGCCCGGGCAAGCTTTTTATACCGGTATTACCGGTAACGATATGATATGGCCCAGCCCTACTTCCATTCAGCACTACTTCCTGTCTGAGACAGCCTTCAGCCTCTTGTGTGAGTTAAAACAAAAAGCTGGAACAGACTTGACATCCATCAAGACTTCAGGTTGTCTGTGACAAACACCTGACATCAAACCCTGGTCACAGACGTCAAACCCTGGTCAGAGACATCAAACCCTGGGTGACCAACACACTGACAGAGACACAAGCCGTTTTCGCATTGCACAGCCCTCAACAGCCTGGCCCGCCTTCTAACCCGGGTTCGTGTGGTTCGCATTTGCCTTCTCGGGCCGGCGGGAGCCTGAGTTTTGGAACCCGCCCGACGCAGGTTCTTATCGGGCCGAGCTCCCGGGCCCAGTTTGAAGTCATGTACTGCTCATCATTTGATTCGTTGTTTGCAGCAGGGGCGGGACTCGTTCTAACAACAACCTCAGCGCGAGCTGAATTTCATTAAAATTTAACTACAGAAACCCCTAAAAAATTGTTAGCTGAATTAGTTTTTCTGAGTTAAATTTTTGTTAATAACTGATTACAAATCAGCTTATGTTAGAACGTAAATAACACGAAGCGCGCACCCATACAGAGCATTTCTGCCTTTCAACGTGAGCTGAATTTCATTAAAATATAACTAATATTCTCTAACTGTTGCGCGTATCCAGGATTTTAAAATATAACTAATATTCTCTAACTCCTGCGCGTAGCCAGGATGTTACGAAGGGCGATTCCTTTATAGGAAAAGTGGACTCCTGAAACAACCAATACGCCTCCGTGGCTGAGTGGAAGAGCGTCGGCTTCCCGTTCTAAATTTTATCTTGACTCGGGTTCGATTCTCACCTGGTTCAACTTATTTTACGTTTGTCTTTTATTGGAGAAAATAAAAAGGAGTTTGTGTTATGCCTGTGGTTAACACAAACTCCTTCTTTTTATTTTCTCCAATAACATTGGCGTAACATTTGTCACCTTTTTCATGCCTTCTGAGTTTGCAGGTATGCAGTTAGGGACCGACAACAAATTTTCGACCGCATCACTCTTTAGAAACAAAAAATAATATATTTTACATGATTTGAGCCACAAATCTTGCATCAGACTACTCTCCAAGACCAGATCTGCGAGGCACAGCTGTTTATTTCTCAATTTTTATGCATTGTGTAATTTTTCACAATTTAATATTTAATAAATCACTGTTTTTGCTCAATACCATTCAGGTCTTTTGAGCCACCCACACAAATCTTACATCAAACTAATGTACCGTATTTTCCGGTGTATAGGTCGCACCTTTTTATGTTTTTTTCAAGGCCTGCGACCTATACACAGGTGCGACCTATATATGGCTTGTTATCACTTTCGACTAAACAAATTTTTAAATCCAGCTCATTTCACAATTACGTTCATTTATTAAGGAAAAGTTCAGCTCAGACACATATTTGCTATAATTTTTATCAAACAAATAATTGTTTTTAAGTGTTAATCTTCTTAAAAGCCTTGCTGTGCGCTCCTGTGGCAGACATTTGCAGCAGAGCTAAACGTAGGTGCGACCTATACACCAGTGCGACCTATCTAGGGATTTTCCAATCTATTGGTGATAATTGGATGGTGCGACCTATACACAGGTGCGACCTATACACCAGAAAATACGGTACTCTCCAAGACCAGGCCTACAGAGGTGTCAAGTAACGAAGTATAAATACTTTGTTACTTTACTTAAGTACAAATTTTAGTTATCTATACTTTAGTAAAGTAATTATTTTTCAGCCTACTTTATACTTCTACTTCTTACATTTTCACGCAATTACTGGTACTTTCTACTCCTTACTTTTTAAAAATAGCCTCGTTACTTTTCTTTCATTTTGCCGTTTTTTTTTTTGTAGAATATAGATATTCACGCAGGACTTTCCAAAAATTGAACATAATATCCGCTTCAGCAGCCGTCGTCACTCACCAGTGTTGCCAGATTGGGCGGTTCACCGCGATTTTCCTTCTGACTTTTGCGGGTAAAGAGTGCTTTGGGTGGGTGGGACTCTATCTGGCAACACCGGTCACACCGGTGTTTACGTGTGTCTTTACATCCGGGGCAGCGTCGGCAGCGCTGGGACCCTCCATCAATGTAGAGGCGTCTGCGGGACTGTAATCAGTAGTTGGGGCGTCTTCTATAGCAACTTCATCCGGCGAAGCCATGCTGTCCGTGACGCTGACTGGCTAGGGGCTCTGCTAGCGCTAGCATTAGCGTCTCGCGAGACAACGTTACCTCTCAACGAGAGATATCGCGGGAGTTTAATATCGCGAGATCTCGTACAACGAGATCTCGTTACATGCCTAATATTGAGGTAAGCTGAAAGATTTTTTTTTTTTTTTTATCAGTTGATTACTGACTTCTAGTGACCTAGTAACATACTAATGTTGTATAATAAATATAAACGTGAAAGACAACAAAACCAGGAGAACCCTTGACCAATTTGTTCTGCACCGGGCAACACCAGAGGCAGATATGGTATGTAAAAAAAAAACTGCCATCAGTTATGTCCAGAAGTGGTTTGACTTCTCAGAGGAAAACTGGCTCTTTCACCTTCAGCCCCTCTCTCTGGCATCTGGAAAAATATCCTTTGAGGAAGTGGAGAAGATCACTGAAAGTCTTCACCTGGTTGGCAGGTAAAAATTCAATAATTTCCAGTGTAGTGGTGAACCATGTTTAATTATTGATAGTTATAAACAAAAGTGTACAATTGACACGTACAAATAAATACATAATTGTGAATTTACTTTACACTATGCAAACATACAACCTTGTCCATCTTTAAAAAAACACAGTTCATATAGGTAAATTAATAAATACATTTCAAAATGTAGTTTAAATACAATGCTAAATTATAAATATAAACAATACACGTTTTTCCATTTATTTATCACTACATAACCTAGGCTATGTATCACTAATGAACTTTAACACCTTTTGGCAGGCTGAACATGTATATGGATGAGCTGTATGAGGAATGTGTGACTGCAAACAGCCTGATAGACCACCATAATTGACTCCATAATGTAACGTTCCACTGTTTTAGTTTACAAGTCTTTTATTTTTACTACAAGTGGAAAGCCATGGCCTTTGAGGCACAATGTGTTTATGTTTACAGATTTACTACAAACTTTATTTGCACGTTGCACTAAATGCACTATTACAGAATGTTCGTATTGATTTTTTGTTATTTAATACTGTTTTAAGTTATTAAGCAGGACAGAGGTCTGTTTAAGAAAGATACATAATTCTGTTTTAAGTTATTAAGCAGGACAGAGGTCTGTTTAAGAAAGATACATAATTTTCAAAAGATATGTTTGTTTCTGGCAATTCTATTTGCACTAAAAATAAATGGTTAATTGTGTAATAATTTGTTTATACATATTTTTATAATTCAAAAACACGTATCCGTATCACGTAACACTTTGTTGTTGCTTTTTCTTACGCTACTTTTACTTTTATACTTTTAAGTAGTTTTGAAACCAGTACTTTTTTACTTTTACTTGAGTAAAAAGCTAGAGTTGATACTTCTACTTCTACAGAAGTAATTTTAAATCCCAGTATCTATACTTCTACTTGAGTAATGAATGTGAATACTTTTGACACCACTGCAGGCCTATGAGGCACAGCTGTTTATCATTTTTTATGCATTTTGTAATTTTTCACAATTTAATATTTCCTAAATCTGTGGGTTTTTCCTCAGTAGCTTCCAACCTGTTGACGCAAAATCACTGATGATAATTCTGCTAGTCTCTATAAATGAGGCACAGTTATTCTTGCCAAAACCTTAAGAAATATTTGCCTACGGATATAAGTAATATGTCATCTCATTACTCGTGTCTGTTGTTCACAAAATTGAAGTTGTTTACGTTAAGTTTATATGAAAATTAATCAGAACCAATCCATATACACATGATTGATGTAATTTTATGATTCTGTTAATAAATGATTAATCTCTGGTGGATTGACATAAATTAACGTTTCATGCCTGTTACATCTCATCTGACCACACAATTTGTTAGTCCTTAAAAAAGAGAACTTATGAATATTTGATAAGGTTTTGTCAGGTGTAACCTGCCAATTCTTACATCTGGTGTATTGTTCAGTCAGTAAATCTGACTAGTACATATATCTTTACATAGGGTGGCCCGTTACAGGTCTCTAAAAAGGATTTTTATTAATTTGTGTGTGATTATGAATACTTTAAATGTTGGCATAAAATAGTATCCAAGCTTGTTCACTCTTAACAGGTGATTATTTTTTGGCTGATGGTATTCAAAAAAGCTGCATGACGTGTAGGGCTGAACGATTTTGGAAAATAATCTAATTGTGATTTTTTTTTCCTTATAAATTACGATTTAAAATGTGATTATTTTTTTAATATCTTCTCAAGTATTTTTCAACAAACAGAAGCAATAAATCAATCTGTTTTATAATAAACAATGTCAGATTTATTTAAAGCAGAGATTACAATAAAGCAAACAAATGTATGACTTTTCTTTTCACCATTTCTATTTTTTCTTGTTTCATAAACACAATAGTAAACAAGTTAAGGCCGAGATACAGTGAAGCAGACTCCGTATACGCGCGTATACGGAGCGGCTGCTTCACTTCAGCTGACTTCAGCTCAGACGTTCTCCTTGTTGTAATATGAGCTGCTGCACACGAAGGGGACAACTGAGCACGCTGATTGGTCACTTGCTGACACGCCTACTGAATTGATTGACAGCGCTCAGTCAGCTGAATGTGAAACCTAGTTGAAAGTGAAACCTTCAACATGAGCAGCTCGCTCAGACTTCTGCGGTGTTCTGATGCGCTGTTTCTACTATATATGTTATAAAAAGTTCTCTCAGAAATAAAAATAATAACAGGGAGCGCTTTTCCTGCAGCACACAGCCCACCAGGGGATATTAAAACATCGCGCACCAAGGTAGGACCTGAATTCATTCATTTCAATCATCGAGTGAACGGAGGAAGAAGTGGTTACCGTATTTTCCGGTGTATAGGTCGCACCTTTTTATGGTTTTTTCCAAGGCCTGCGACCTATACTCAGGTGCGACCTATATATGGCTTGTTATCACTTTCGGTGAAACACATTTTTAAATCCAGCTCATTTCACAATTGACCTTTCGCAAAACCCCGCCCCCAACCGGCCATTGTCCAATCACACGTCACTAGCATCTCCGGCTATGTAAGCTAGGTCCGACATTCTACAAGATGGTGAAGCGATGCGCCTATGGATTGTGTAAATCAGACAGCAGGTATCCCAAGAGTTTGTCTGGTGGAGTCTTGTTTTTTCCCTTCCCAAAGCCGAAAACACAACTGGAACGGTGTCAACAATGGATAAAACAGTGTGGAAGGCCTCACTCCCAGCTTAATGTCTCGAAGATAAACAAGCATTCGTATGTATGCTCAAAGGTAAGACAAACATTCATTGTGACTGTCCTGCTCTAGAAGTAATACTAGCTTTTCTACTAAACGATTGCCTGTATAGCACATTTGAGATGAAATTCGATTTTTTATTAATTTTTTAAGACATGCAAAACGGTCGCGATAGCTTAAAATTAGCATCGGTTTTACTTCCATCTAAAGTCATTCATATCTCCTAAACCACTCATTGGATATTTTTCCTGCTTTCAGAGTGTAATTATACATGGCTTTTTTACTAAACGATTGCCTGTATAGCACATTTGAGATGAAATTCGATTTTTTATTAATTTTTTAAGACATGCAAAACGGTCGCGATAGCTTAAAATTAGCATCGGTTTTACTTCCATCTAAAGTCATTCATATCTCCTAAACCACTCATTGGATATTCTTCCTGCTTTCAGAGTGTAATTATACATGGCTTTTTTACTAAACGATTGCCTGTATAGCACATTTGAGATGAAATTCGATTTTTTATTAATTTTTTAAGACATGCAAAACGGTCGCGATAGCTTAAAATTAGCATCGGTTTTACTTCCATCTAAAGTCATTCATATCTCCTAAACCACTCATTGGATATTTTTCCTGCTTTCAGAGTGTAATTATACATGGCTTTTTTACTAAACGATTGCCTGTATAGCACATTTGAGATGAAATTCGATTTTTTATTAATTTTTTAAGACATGCAAAACGGTCGCGATAGCTTAAAATTAGCATCGGTTTTACTTCCATCTAAAGTCATTCATATCTCCTAAACCACTCATTGGATATTTTTCCTGCTTTCAGAGTGTAATTATACATGGCTTTTTTACTAAACGATTGCCTGTACAGCACATTTGAGATGAAATTCGATTTTTTATTAATTTTTTAAGACATGCAAAACGGTCGCGATAGCTTAAAATTAGCATCGGTTTTACTTCCATCTAAAGTCATTCATATCTCCTAAACCACTCATTGGATATTTTTCCTGCTTTCAGAGTGTAATTATACATGGCTTTTTTACTAAACGATTGCCTGTATAGCACATTTGAGATGAAATTCGATTTTTTATTAATTTTTTAAGACATGCAAAACGGTCGCGATAGCTTAAAATTAGCATCGGTTTTACTTCCATCTAAAGTCATTCATATCTCCTAAACCACTCATTGGATATTTTTCCTGCTTTCAGAGTGTAATTATACATGGCTTTTTTACTAAACGATTGCCTGTATAGCACATTTGAGATGAAATTCGATTTTTTATTAATTTTTTAAGACATGCAAAACGGTCGCGATAGCTTAAAATTAGCATCGGTTTTACTTCCATCTAAAGTCATTCATATCTCCTAAACCACTCAATGTATATTTCTCCTGCTTTCAGAGTGTAATTATACATATTATATAGAGTGTAATTATACATAATTATATTGCGCTGGTATTGCTCCAAAATGAGTCACTAACACGCACTGGTATACAAGCTATCCCCGTCATGACACGCTAACACTCACCGGCTACAGAAAGCTTGACGGGCGTAGCAACAGTAACTAAGGGGGCGGGGCTTCTGCGAAAGGTCAATTGGCTTTGTCAAATTCACACTGTTTATAATCTAATTAGCATGTCTATCTGTAGTTTTCAATTATAGTACATGGAATATTGACGTGCCACATCAATAAGTGTTTAAGATAGTGCCGTCCCTTTACCTGACCAAATAATCTGGCACACTTTTTTTATTTACTTTCAAAAAGTATGTGCCTTTTACTGTAAAGCGCATGAAGAAAGTGGAACAAAAATTGAGGCGAAGCAATCAGCTGATAAATCTCGCTTTTTTTCTTTTTTCTCTTACCCTATCAGACGTGAAAGCCTGATAACCACTGCCACCCCACCACATCCCCCTTCTCTTGCCCTTCACATCTATGTGTCTGCACAGCTGAGATAAGCAAATCAATATCCTGTCAGCTCTTATTTTTACTAGCCCAATTCTGCACTCTGCACCTTCAAGCAAATCAATATCCTGTCAGCTCTTATTTTTACTAGCCCAATTCTGCACTCTGCACCTTCAACAAGGTGACAAAATCCTGCCTCCTGGTCCAGACTGGACAATCTTCACTCTCGTCTTTGTTGACGCTCGTCTCTCGTGTGACATTGGTAGACACTCTTGATCACCAAAATGATGGTGATGTGCAGCCCTGATCCAGCTAAGATGGTCCTTTTGTGATGCAAAAGCGTTTTTATTTGTTTCAGTTTGTCATTTTATCATCCTAAATAGGATTGTGATGAAATGCCTTGTCTTATCCTGTGGGAAACTTTTTTGTGAATGAAACTTAGCTAAATACTGAGCTTGGAAATGTCCCAGACTTCTTGGCAATATAACAGATTTTTGAGGTTATGTGGTTAAAATGTATAAGCAATTAGTACCCTACATGTTTAAGATATCTCTTTAAATTATTTTATATCGGAGAAACATAATTTAATTATTAATATTATTATTATTATTATTATTATTATTATTATTATTATTATTATTATTATTATTATTTATTATTATTATTATTATTATTATTATTATCATTATTATTATTATTATTATTATTATTATTATTATTATTATTATTATTATTATTATTTTATTGAACTAGTAATCCAACAGATACAAGAATATTCAGTCAGGTCATCTGGATGGTTTATTTTATTGCTGAGATGTTTCGTTCTTCATCCAAAGGAGTTCATCAATCCGAGGAACCACTTGAGTCCCACAAGCAGCACACTCCCATACTTTGAAAAAAAAATAGTTTTTGTGGTCCACCCACTCCCCTGTTGACTCCTTTAAGGCAGTCATGCCAAAGTGGTTCAAAACATCAAATTTCATGCTCAATAATCCAGGTAAAATGTCTCAGCAAATAAAGAAACCGTCCAGATGACCTGACTGAACAGTGTTGGTTCCCTTTCAGTTGGTCTCTCGGTGCAACATACTTGCTATGGGAATTGCGCCCCCGTGCAATTACCTGAAGGAATATACTCACCCTTTACGGCAGGGGCGTCACCACCGCGCCAGAGGCCCCGCCCTCTGGGTACTTAAGCGGCTTGCGCCCCTTCATCTTTCTCTTTTTGCCCTTCACCTCGCTTAAACCTGAACTACCTCTTTGCGGGACTTCTCTGTTGCTTCATCGCTCAACCAGAGGTGAGCTTGCTCCCTACACAGAGTGCACAGAGAATTATACCTGCGTACTACTGGGCTAGCGAAAGCTAGTCCGGCACATTTCTCTTAACACCAAAGTATTTTCTTCTCCTCTCTCTACAGGTTGCTTCGCTCGACAGCGCTAACTACGCCACAAGAAAAAAGCTAACTCCTAGCGAGCTAGCCAGCGAAAGCGACGCAACGGAGGAGACTTTTCAAGAAAAAAGAAAGAAGATTCTGGAAGGACTCGCTCGCCTCATCTCGGACATGCCTCCAGAGAAAAGAAAGCGAAAGGCGAGACTTCCAAGGAAAACCTACGGGACGGCGAGCCCGACCTCGCATGCCTGTCCCAGCGGGTGTGGTTTTTCCCTCGCAGCTACGGACACCCACAAGGCCTGTCCAATCTGCTTGGGGATGCTGCATCCAAAAGCAGCACTGGATACGCCCGACTTTTGCCCACATTGCAACCTCATGATGGATACGGTGCTGCAGGACCGGGTTGACATCGTCGCCAAGGCCATGTGCTCTTCAGCGAAACCAGCAGACGCGGATACGACGGAGCCCCTCACTCCCACACCGGAGCTCGAGAACATGGCTCTACATGACAGCACACATGTCGAATGGGATGACAGCCCTGATGTGCTGGCTTCCATGGTGGACCTAACAGTCGAATTCGACACCTGGGACATGATGAACAAGGACTAGATCTTGATTTCAGCCTTGGGCAAATTTTCAACGGAGGAGGCGGACCTGGAACTGGAGGATCAGGATGAAGACCTCTCCCAGACCCCTGTACCTGTGCTCCCAGAAACTGACTTTTCCATCCCTGCTCTGTTCGACTTGTGCCACAGAGCAACGGACGTGCTGCACATCCCATGGCCTGAACCTCCGCCTCGCCCACAGGTCACGAGGCTGGCAGGAAACTATTTATTCTCGAAGCAGCAGGCCGCTACAAGGCAAAAGATGCCCGTATTCCCGGACTTCCTCACAGAACTAACGCGCACCTGGTCTCAGCCACGAGCCCCTATGCTTCTCCCCCTCTCACAGTTCCTCGACGTGGATGGGATAGATGAAGTGGGAATAGCTAACGTGCCTCAGATCGATGACACTTTAGCATCTCTCCTGGCTCCTAAATCATCAGGAACGAAACGAACTCTTTCCAGCAAGGCTTGCCGGGCCTCGGCGTCTCTTCTCGAGAAATGCTACAGGGCTCAAGGACTCATGGCACGCGCCATGAACGCGTCCGCGTTAATGCAAGCTTACCTAGCCGAAAAACTGTAACAGCTCCAAACGACAACGGATAAGCAGGCGGCTGCCGAATTGCTGGACGAAGCCCGCAGAGCAACAGACTTCGTGTTCCGTATGATGGGGACAGCTGCTGTTGCACAAGGCATGGGAATGGCGGAAGTGGTCATCGCGATCCGCCACCTCTGGATGATTCTGACGGATCCCCCGGAGGGACAGAAGGTACCTTTTCTCCACCACTCGATAGAGCCGGCGGGATTATTTGGTAAAGCTTTGGAGCGAATTCAGACAAAGCTGGACCAAAGGCGCAGACAAGCCGAAGCTCTCCGGGTGGACATCCCCCGGAGAAGTTTTCCCCCCCCACCCCAAGAGAGTCTGCTGGTAGCAGACCTACGCAGCCTCGGCACCACTCAGCAACCCGCGCCCTGCCGCAGAAGCGGCCAGTATACGAGGAGGAGCCGCGGCAAAGACCTCCCCAGGGCCCACCTCGTACCGAGCACGCTTAGAGCAAAAACAGGTTTGTCCCCGCCAGGCGACCAAACATAGGGACTCTTCGGCAAATTGAGACAACAGGAAGAACCGTGCCTGATGAACCAGGTCCATGTGTCCACATTACAGGGTCACCCGCCCACGTGATAACGGGAATGATCCCTTCATGTCCAGACTTTGCTTGTAACACAGTACAATCAGCTAGTATATTTGCAACATGCAGGAATCATGCCTTCTCTACTGTGAGTGACATAAAATCATGTACGTCATTGCACGAAAGCACAAATAAAGTTCATGAAACAGTTCCTCTGTTTTATTGAAAAAAAAACACACAAACAACAACAACACAGAACAGGTCTCTGACCTGCAAGCCGTCATAAAGAGAGAGGCTCTTTTTTCCCCTCGCTCTCACGGCCCACGGGGTATTAGCATAATTGATAAGCCCTAGCAGAGCGCCTTTGCAATGAGCAGACGCAGAGACGTCTGCGAACCCTCCCCACACCTCTCAGGAAGACAGGTGGGGAGGTGTGAACAACGGGAGAGCCAATACACTGACCAGACGGACATGTGACATGTCAGCTCCTTAGAGAGACAAGCTGACAACGTCTGACAATGGGGTGACTTCATCAGACGCCCTCAGGCAGCTACAATTTTCACACCTTCTCAACAATGACTGTTTTCAGTCGGTTGTAGGTAAAAACAAAACAGAGCAGATTCAGATTTATCTTCCTGTTTCTCAAGAGGAACTGAGCTCCTTATCATCAAATAATCTCAAGTCTGCCAAACCAGGAGGTACACCTCCACGTTCGCACGGTGCAGCTGCTCCTTTGTTATTAACGAGGGACATAAAATGCCAGAGTAGTACTAAGACAGCACGCCTCTTCCCGGTCTGTGCTGATCCAAAACTACTTTTAAAAATAATTCCCCCAGGGGATGATACACGGACCTCGGTCAGTTTGTCTGGTGCCAACACTCCATTAAAGCAAAGGACCAGTAAACTGGACCATCACAAGGATCGGATTGGAGTTAGGAGATCTGCTCGTTTACATAACTTGCAGCCTCACAACAGAACTCCAGATTTGGAGGAGGAAAATATATTTTCCGTTCCAAACCTGTCTAATAAAGTTGACAGGTTACATCGGCCCCCAATTAACCCTGAGCAGGGTAACTTGGGAGCACATCAACAAGAAGGCCTCCCCAATCTGGTTGACCCCCAGAGGTTAACAGCTTCTGTGTCACCAGAAGGAGCAATACAACCACTTAGGCCAGGAACAACCAAAAGCCTCAGCTTGTTGGCTGAAAAGAACAGGTTGATGGCGGCAGGTTTGCCAGAAAATGTGGTATTGACCATACAGAATGCCCGTGCTGGTTCAACACAATCTTTATACGCACAAAAGTGGCGCATCTTTGAAGCATGGTGCTCAGAAAAAAATATTATTTCTTATGCATGCGACTTGGCTCAACTCCTGACCTTCCTTCAGGATTTACTGGAAAAAGGTCGTTCTTATTCAACGATTAAAGTTTTCCTATCAGCGATCTCAGCCTGCCATGAAGGCTAGGGACACAAGACACCCGGAGCACATCCAATCATAATAAGATTTATGAGGGGTGTCATTCGGACCAAACCACCCAGCAGGACCCTGACCCCTGGTTGGGATCTTGGCCTGGTCCTAGGGGCTCTTTGTGGCCCTCCATTCGAGCCACTGAGCGAGGTTAAGATAGATTTACTATCTTACAAAACTGCTCTACTCCTGGAACTTCGCTCAGCGAAACGCGTGGGTGACCTCCACGCATTATCTGTACATCCAATGTGTACCAGATTCGCCCCTGACGGGTCAAAGGTCACCTTAAGGCGTAATCCCGCATACACCCCCAAGGTCTTGACCTTGAACCACAGGAGACTAGACTTTGTTCTCTCCTCCTTTCCACCGACCCCTGTTCTCACTCAGGAACAGGAAAGGCTACAGGCTCTCTGCTCCGTGAGGACTTTACACACCTACATGCACAGAACAGTCGAATGGAGGAAAACAAACCAAATGTTCGTCTGCTTTGCAGCACCTGCTACAGGGAGAGCCCTATCAAAACAACACCTCTCACATTGGGTGACTGAGGCCATTAAGAGGGCATACAGTAGCAAAGGTCAACAGGTACCCTCTGGAGTACATGCTCACTCCACTAGGGGCTTGGCCACTTCCTGGTCATTATTTAAGGGTGTACCAGTCGCAGACATCTGTGCTGCTGCGAATTGTAGCTCATTAAATACTTTTGCAAAGCATTACAGTTTGGATGTTACTGCAGGTGACGTCACTCAGGCTGTCCTTTCTAACACACAGTAGAAAGTGGCCTTGAGGTGCCTGTTGGTCACAGGCAGACGTTCACTCTAGCATGCATTTTACTGAGCATTTCAAGGGCGTGAGTGGATTACGTTCCCATAGCAAGTATGTTGCACCGAGAGACCAACTGAAAGGGAACTGAAAGTTATGCACCATAACTCATGTTCCCTGAAGGAAGGGAACGAGGTGCAACATAGCTGGCCCTTTTCAATGCTGAAAGCTCGGTGAAGTGCAACTTTGGAGAAAGATGGAGGGGCGCAAGCCGCTTAAGTACCCAGAGGGTGGGGCCTCTGGCGCGGCGGTGACGCCCCTGCCATAAAGGCGTGAGTATATTCCTTCAGGTAATCGCGTGGGGGCACAATTCCCTTAGCAAGTATGTTGCACCTCGTTCCCTTCCTTCAGGGAACATGAGTTATGGTGCATAACTTTCAGATTTTTCCTGGATTATAGAGCATGAACCTTGATGTTTTGAACAACTTTGGCAAGGCTGCCTCAGATGAGTTGACAGGGGATAGGGTGGGCCCCAGAAACCATCTTATCACCAGCAAACTGTTTTATTTTTTGTATTTTCTTTCCCAATATGCAGTGATGGGAATAACGGAGTTACAAATAAACGGTGTTACAAACGGAGTTATTTTTTTCATTAACAGGTAATCTAAGTAGTTACTAAGTCTATCGTTACAACGCCGTTACCGTTACTTCCACTAAATGGGGGTGCGGTACTTTCTCTTCCGCGCGCTGGCTGTTTGTTTACTTTTTTCCTTGGTGAGGCAGAGGAGGGAGCAGAGGGGAGGAGGGGAGGGAGGGTAGGAGGTAGCAGAGCAGAGGGGAGGGAGGGGCGAAACAATAAGGATGATGCTGATTGGCTAAGGTAGAGTGTCAGGTAGAGGTCAGCCAATCAGAGATTTTGTTGTTCAGCTCACACACGCTGCTGCAGCTTCAAATCTGCAGAAGTCCGGCAGCAATGGCGAGTCTGGAGGGAAAGTTGGCGTTTTCAAATTGGAAATACAGAAACTACTTTACTCTCCTTGAGGTAAAATGCAAGAACGTGCATGTGAAGTGTACATTATGCCCCGGAGCGAAGTGTACGTCCGTCGTAATCTGATCTGATGAAGCATCTCACAGCTCAGGTAATTCAGCTTTTCAGTACTGTTTTAAAAGTACTTCATATTGTTAAAGGTTCAGTGTGCAGTTTCTGTAGAACAGCAGCACTTAGAGAAAATTTCAACAAGCAAAGCATTCTGATCCCTCCCCCTCAGAGCCATATATGGCTCTGCCCCCTTGTGGTCTGTTGAAATTTGAATTCAAGCTCTGTTTTTATTGGCTGATTCAAATTCAAGCTCGGTTTTTATTGGCTGGTTACAAACTTTGTTTTTATTGGCTGGAAAATGGCGGGTCACTTTTTCTTTTTAGAAATGCTTATTTACCACCTGGAGAAGCAAGGGGACAATATTTTTTTTTAGTTTTTTCAGAGATTACCTCTCTAACATCAATCTAGTGACAGAGTGAAGAAATATGTTAAAATATATATTGTTTGAAAAGTTACAGACTACATTACAATCTTACATACCCGCGACCATCATCCCAGTCCCAAAGAGCTCCACAGTGACTGGTCTGAATGACTATAGACCGGTGGCCCTCACCCCGATAGTCGCTAAATGTTTTGAGAAACTGGTCATGTCCCACATCAAGGCAACCGTCAACATCAATGAGGACCCTCATCAATACGCATACCGTGAGAACCGATCAACAGAGGACGCCATTTCTTCCGTGGTCCACACTGCTCTCACCCACCTGGATCAGAAAGACTCATACGTGCGTCTGCTCTTTGTGGACTTCACATCTGCCTTCAACACCATGATCCCCCAAACTCTGATAGACAAACTATCTACACTTGGACTAAGCCCCTCTATTTGTAACTGGGTACTAGACTTCTTAACAGACAGACCACAGTCCGTGAAGATCCACAACTTCTCCTCCTCCACCATAACCCTCAGCACTGGCTCTCCTCAGGGATGTGTGCTGAGCCCCCTTCTGTTCACTCTGCTCACATATGATTGTACAGCCACACTTCCAGGCTGTCATATTGTTAAGTTTGCAGATGATACAGCGGTGGTGGGATGCATCACAAACAATGATGAGTCCAGCTACAGACAGGAGGTGGAACATCTGGAGAGCTGGTGCAAAGAGAATAATCTTCACATGAATGTGAAGAAGACAAAGGAGATGATTGTGGACTTCAGAAGGAACAAACACACCCATGCCCCACTGAAAATAGGTGGGTCTGCAGTGGAAGTGGTCTCCAGCTACAAATACTTGGGTGTACACATGAATGATAACCTCAGCTGGAGCAACAACACCACCAGCCTGATCAAGAAAGGTCATCAGAGACTCTACTTCCTCAGACGGCTGAGACGAGCTGGTCTGAGCAGCCCAGTCCTCACCTCCTTCTACAGGTGTGCAGTGGAGAGCATCCTGTGCTCCAGCATCAACGTGTGGCATGGAGGCTGCACAGTTGAAGAGAGGAAAGCTCTGCAGAGAGTGGTGAAGGCTGCACAGAAGTCTGTTGGAGTCAGTCTCCCCACAATCACAGACATTTATACCTCCAGATGCAGGAAAAGAGCCACCTGCATCATGAAAGACCTCACTCATCCAGCACACTCACTCTTTGCCCCACTCCCCTCAGGACGGAGGTTGAGGAGCATCAAGTGTAGAACCACTAGACTGAGGAACAGCTTCTACCCTGAGGCTGTTAGACTCATGAATAAATAAAAATAAAATAAAAAATAAACACTGCAAAATATCACATCATACTGATGCTGATCTGTTTTCTTGTTGCTGTGTTCATCTGTGACCATCTGCTCATACAGACTCATGTTCGTGCTGCTGTTTATTCCCACTATATTAGGCTTAGTGTATTACTAGTTGATGTTTTTCTTAGTTAGTTCTAGATGTTATTACTGTTTTTCTCTTTCATTTGTTGTTGGATGTAACTGGGACCTCGTGTACATAATCTCGTTTTCATCACATGTACCACATGCGGTGCAAATGACAATAAAGACTCGACTCTCTCTGACTCTGACTTAAAACGGTTCTTTTGTTTTTAAGAAAATACTTGAAGAACCAGTTGTGTGAGGGTTTGATTTTATTTTACACTACAGAGTTAAAGCACTTGTTTTAACTGTTTACTTTTATTTATAAGAAAACACTTGAACAGTACAGTGTGTACATAGAGCTTAAAACACAATTGTTATATTATTTTGTTAAACTGTATTTTGTAATGAAGAAAACACTTGAAGTATAGTATGTCAACCAGTCATGTTCTGTTGAGGTGCAGTAAGTATTAAAAGTTTGGTGTTAAGTACCGGTCTTTGCAATTCTACTTTAAATTTGTAGTTATATCTAAACTTAAACCAACCGAACAAACAATAGTTACTTTCCCTGGTAACTAATTACTTTTATTGGGGAGTCATTCAGTTACTAACTCAGTTACTGTTTGGAAGAAGTAACTAGTAACTATAATTAGTTACTTTTTTTTAAGTAATGTTCCCAACACTGCCAATATGGGAGTGTGATGGTTGTGGGACCCAGTTTGTTTGTGGCTCCTCGGACTAAGAAGTACTTTGGATGATGGTCGAAATGTCTCAGCAAAAAAATACACCGTCCAGATGATTTGATTGAACATTGTTGGATTTTTGATGTACCGGTATTATTGAGATGAACTTTGATGAAAGCCAACAGATAGTCAAAATCAAAGTTGTTTTCTGTATTTGTAAAAAAGAATAATAATCTCCAGCTTTAAATGTTTGCAGTTCAGGCAAACACTTTTTTAGAAAAATGTTAAACACTTTTTTTTTTTGCATTACAGATTTTTTTTTTTTTTTTTGCATTACAGAGTTATTTTAATACACTTCGGTGGTTGTTTTCATGTACAAATAGCGACAGCAGCTGCTAGATGCAACACTTCTATAGTGGAGCCTGGGGCACTTCCAGTAGAAAAGTTGTATTATTTCTGCAGGAATGATAATGCAATGGGAAATGAACAGTGATGTAAAGGTTTATAAAACAGCATTTTAACAAATACTTATAAATCATTCTTAGAATCAAGTTGTTTTAAGATGGCAGAAATCCACTTTAATTTTAGTCACTCTTGAACTAAATGCTGTCTCATCAAAGTCAGTAATAAACACTATTTATCCACAACTTAGCTCAAAACAGCTATACACTCACAGAATCCCATTTTAAAAGATCTGAACTATCCTTTGAAAGTTGTGTTTACATACATGGTTTATTACTGTGGCTGTAATATGTCTATAATTATTTGTTGGGATGTCTTTCATATCCTTGGAATTGAAGTATTTCATTAATCAGATTATAAGATGATGCTTAAGACTTGGATGAGATAAAACTGATCCTAAGCTTTATGTTGTGCATATTAAACTAAGCTATACCTCAAGGAATACAAATAATCTGATACAGTATGCAGATTTATTCTATTCCCCAAGATTACTAATAATAATGTACAAATATGCCACTTTTAATAGGTGTTTAACAAAAAACTGAGCACTTACAAAAGGTTAAATGTCTTTCGGTTTTCAGAGAGGAGTACTGTATGCACACAATTGTAAGATAATTAATAGGGTATAGAATTATTAGGTAAATAAGTTGCAAAATGAATAAAGTTAAAGGATTGGCCTGTATCTAAATCATGGCATTTTTTTTGCTGCAGACATCTTCTTGTTTTCTTACTTTGTCCGAGTTGGTGTCCATTCAGTGCAGCCTCAAGGATTTCTGTTCAGATGTCGTGAAACATGATCTATTCATTCATAACCCCGACACACACAGTATTTGTGTACTCAGACACAAAAGTATCAGTGTTGCAGTACAACCTTTCACTCGTTTTCAAAACTGTCACAAAAAGGGTGATTATCTACTTTACCAGGAGGGGAAAAAGTTCATGGTTGAACATTAGAAAACTAAAAGTTTAGTACTGAAGTTGACACATACTGTCAAACATGATTCTTGAGTTTCTCTTACATCCAAGTATTTAATTGGAACGTTTGTTTACAGTCACTGTTCAATTTCAGTTTATGTCACTGAACACAGAAATTACAATCAGAAAACGCTTGAAAATATCATTTTTTGACACGTTTTAAGTACAGTATAGGCGTTGCTATTAATGTTAATAAAGCCTTTTTCTTGTTTGTGTACTTGTATGTTTGTGGATTTAAATACATGTTGTGATTATGGTTAGGAAAATATTATTTATTTATTAGTTTATTCATGTATTTATTTATGTATGTCAAAGGCAAAGTTTCTTTATTTGTCATTTGCACCACATGTGGTACACGTTGTGGAACAAAATTGTGTACACAGGGTCCCAGTTACATCCAACAAAAGTATAAATTGAAAAGAAAAACAGTAATAAGTTGTAAAATATGAACAAAGAAATATGCAAAACTAAGAATACGCTAAGCACTAGTAGTACAAAACAATATGCCGAACAACAGCAGCATGAACATGAGTCTGTGTGAGCAGATGTGTACGAATGAACACAGTAGCATGAAACAATTGAAATCAGCAGCAAAAGATCAGCAGCATAGTCAGCAGCACATATCAACAATTGAGCGGTATTACAGTGATTTTTTTTCTCCCCACATTGATAATCCTGATTGGGATTCATGAGTCTAACAGCTTCAGAGTAGAAGCTGTTCCTCAGTCCTCAATGTTTATTTATGTTTTTATTTGTTTTTTTATTTGTTTGTCCTACCTATTCTGAAAAAGCCAAAGAAAGAAAGGGGGAAAATAAAAATAAAAAAGGGCAAAAAATTGTCCACTGAAACACCTTTTAATAGGTAAAATTAGATGTGATTAAAAGTACACAATTTATGTCTCTTATTAAAAATATACATGGAATTACTGAAGGTAGCTTTTTTTGTTGCTGTTGGTCTCATAGCAATCTGTATGTTGTCACATGAAAGCATAATGTATGTAGCCTTGATATAAAACCTTTTTTAATATTCTCTACTCAAGTTTTTGTTTTCTCAAGCTCAACTCTAATTTACATGATATATTCATTGTTTAAAAATTATTATGCACTGTAAAGGTGAAAATATAAAAATTTGGGGCTGTTATGTGAATAAGTTGTATCAAAGGCACCAATCTTTATTATAAAAAAGTCTGGAAGCATCACGGCCACACCCACAACAATCCAGTCAAACCAGGAAGTAAGACTAAAAGGGTTTCAGTGTTTGTGAGTGGACTGGTAGGATAATGGTTTGGTTGGAGAACTTCGAGAGACCTGAAGACTTCTTTATGTGCTAAACATGTGTGGTAAAGATGCACATTGTTGCACAGGGTTTGTTCTAGGAGGATTGTTTCAACAAACTTTGAGTGTAATATACACAAGATTGGAGACATCTTGGAATTATTTTATTACCTGCTGTGCTGGAATATTCATCAACTACCTGTGCTAAATAATAATAATAATAATCATTTTATTTAAAAGCGCCTTTCAGGACACCCAAGGACACTTAACAAACCAATACAGTGTAATACAGATCAAACATTCTCAGCGACAAATTGAAATATAAAATACATAAAGATTATAAAATGCAAAATAATAAAAATACATTTAGTAAAGTTAATGATAAGCTAGTCTAAAGAGATGTGTTTTCAGGGCTGTCTTGAACAGAGAAAGGGAGGTGGTGTTTCGAAGGTCTGGCGGTAGAGCGTTCCAGAGGTGAGGGGCAGAGCAGGTGAAGGCCCTGCTCCCCATGGTGGAGAGGCGGGCAGAGGGTACATGGAGATGTAGCGAAGAGGAGGATCTGAGAGAGCGTGATGGGATGGAGATTTGTAGGAGGTCAGATAGATAAGGAGGGGCAAGGTTGTGGATAGCTTTGAACGTGAGAAGTAGAATTTTGAAGATGATGCGTGATTTAACCGGGAGCCAGTGGAGCTGCTGCAGGACAGGAGTGATGTGGTTATAGTAGGAGGTTTGAGTGATGACACGGGCAGCTGAGTTCTGGACCATCTGTAACTTGTGGAGAGATTTGTTGGGGAGGCCATAGAGAAGGGAGTTGCAGTAATCAATACGGGAAGTCACAAGACTGTGCACCAGGATGGCTGTGGAGCGGGGTGTGAGAGAAGGACGGAGACGGTTAATATTACGGAGGTGGAAATAGGCAGACCGAGTAACATTGTTGATGTGTGAAGTGAAGGAGAGAGTGGTGTCGAGGATGACACCGAGACTCTTGACCTGAGGGGAGGGGGATAGCAGGGAGTTGTTAAGGGGGACGAGAAAATGTTCTGATTTTGAAATAGAGTTTTTGGTACCGACAAGAATGATTTCTGTTTTGACGAGGGTTGTGAGTATAAAGTTTATATTGTTTTATGTGTTTCAAATAGCTGTTGAGCAAACAAACAAAAAGGCTTCATTGGAGTTTTTCCCTTGGTTGGCTGTACTAGAAGATCCAAGTGTGGTTTCCTCTTTAGAAAGTAAAATTGTAATGATTTCTAGGTAACCCAGTTTGTAATGAGACCCAGAATGACACAAGGCACGAGAGTACAAAAAAGAACAGTGTTTATTATTTACAGTGGTTTAAAGTACAACGTGGTTCATCCGGAATCCCTGGAGGAGGAAGCAGAACGTCAGAAGGAGTAGGCCCAGGGGCAGTTTTGAATGTTGGTTCTCAAATGTTTGTTTGTTCTTACAGATGATGAAGGGAGATGGGTTCCTTAAACATCCAATAACTCCAATAGTGATTCCAGAGGGCAAAGAAGGCAGGCAAGTGGCTGGAGGGCACGGCACAAGGAACGAAGAGCAGGATCCAAAATCAGACGTGATGACTGTAGGCACATAAGAACAAGGTATGTCTCTTTGCAATAAACACAAGACTGGCTAGAAGCATAAATACCATCAACATGAATCAATGCTCCAGCGAAGAGTAGTACTCGACTGCAGCCTTAAATAGGATTGTAGCTCATCAGGTGGATGACCGACAGCTGAGGGTGATTGGCGGCCATCTTGGAGCTGCAGAGAGTGCTACTCTTACAGTACCCCCCCTCAAGGGTCGCCTCCTGGCGACCGGAAGCGCTTCTCGGGGTAAGCCTTGAAGAACGAGGTGATCAAACCAGGGTCCAGAATGAAAGAGCGTGGAATCCAAGAACGCTCCTCAGGACCATAGCCTTCCCAATCCACCAAGTACTGAAAACCCATCCCCCCCGGCGACGGACATCCAGAATGGCGTGCACAGTGTACGCCGGATGGTTGTCGATGAGACGGGCCGGAGGAGGCAGGTCGGCAGGCGGGCACAGAGGACTCACAGAAACAGGCTTGAGCTAAGAAACATGGAACGTCGGGTGAACCCTCATGGAGTCAGGAAGCCGGAGACGCACCGCAGACGGGTTGACGATCTTGACCACCGGAAATGGCCCGATGAAACGAGGAGCCAGCTTCCTGGGGGTGTCCTTCAGAGTGATGTTCCTGGTGGAAAGCCAAACCCTTTGACCCACCGTATAAGAAGGTGCCGAAGAACGATGACGGTCTGCAAACTTCCTGTTCTGGTCAGTCGTGCGGAGAAGTGCTGCCTTCGCTTGACGCCAGATGTGTCGACAGCGGCGACAATGGTGTTGCACAGAAGGCGCCGAGATGTCCTTCTCCTGGCTAGGGAAGAGAGGAGGTAAGTAACCCAGGGAAGCCTCGAAAGGGGACATACCAGTGGCCGCAGACCTGTGGGCGTTGTGGGCATACTCCACCCAAACCAGATGTTGACTCCAGGCAGACGGGTTACATTCCACAAGACATCTCAGAGTGGACTCGAGTTCCTGATTACAACGTTCTGCCTGGCCGTTAGATTGTGGGTGATAGCCCGAGGTGAGGCTGGTGGATGCCCCTAAGGAGGAACAAAAACAGCGCCAAACCTGGGAGATGAATTGGGGACCTCTGTCCGACACCACGTCGGAGGGGATGCCGTGGATACGGAAAACGTGTTGTACCAACAGTCGAGCCGTCTCCATGGCGGAAGGCAACTTCGGTAGAGGGATGAAGTGGACAGCTTTGGAGAACCTGTCAATCACTGTAAAAATGGCTGTGTTACCTTCGGATAGGGGTAGACCAGTGACAAAATCCACGGCAATGTGCGACCAAGGACGGCCGGGTGTGGGTAGAGGCAGAAGAAGACCCGCCGGGGGATGAGTCCCGGATTTCTTCCTGGTACAGGTGGAACAGGCTGCAACAAACTCTTTGACATCGTGTGACAACGTAGGCCACCAAAAATGGGTCTTTGTTAGAAAGAGCATACGGGCAACCCCAGGATGACATGAGAGCTTATTTGTGTGTACCCACTCGAGTACCTTTGACCTCATGGATGAGGGGACGAAGAGCGTCCCAGGAGGACCAGTGCCCGGATCCGGTTCCAACAGGTGAGCCTGTCGAACCTCCTTAGCGATGGGCCAGGTGAGGGTTCCCACGATGCAGACCGGGGGTATGATGCTTTCAGCGGATTCGGGAGCGTCTGGAGGAGAAAACTGACGTGACAGGGCATCAGGCTTAATGTTTTTGGAACCCGGTCTGAAAGTCAAAGAATAATTAAAACGATTGAAGAAAAGTGACCAGCGTGCCTGTCTGGGGTTCAATCGTTTCGCGTCTCGGAGGTACGTAAGATTCTTGTGGTCAGTCCAAATGAGAAAAGGTACCTCCGTTCCCTCAAGCCAATGACGCCACTCCTCTAATGCCAACTTCACCGCAAGCAGTTCTCTGTTGCCCACGTCGTAGTTCCTCTCGGCTTGCGACAGTCGACGAGAGTAGAAGGCACAAGGGTGTACCTTGTCGTCCGTGGGTGACCTCTGGGACAACACAGCGCCCACCCCGGTATCGGATGCATCCACCTCGAGGATGAACTGACGAGCCGGGTCTGGGTGGCAGAGGATGGGTGTGGAGGAGAAAAGAACTTTCAGCTTACCAAAAGCAGAGTTGGCTTCAGGAGTCCACCGAAACGCTCTGTTAGTGGAAGTGAGCTGAGAGAGGGGTGCTGCGATGCCGCTGTAGTCCTTGATAAAGCGCCTGTAGAAATGAGCAAATCCTAGGAACCGTTGCAATTGTTTCCTGGTATCTGGAACCGGCCACTCCACCACTGCCTTTGTCTTTTCAGGGTCCGTCCTGTAGTGCCCTTTTCCAAAACTAAACCCCAAAAATGAGACAGAGGAGGCGTGAAAATCACATTTTTCACCTTTAACAAAGAGTTGGTTTTCATAAAGTCTCTGAAGTACCCTCTTGACTTGAGCAACATGTTCTTGCTCGTTCCTAGAGTAGATGAGGATATCGTCCAAATAAAATCCCGTAACACATCGTTAATCAGTGCCTGGAAGACTGCGGGAGCATTGGTGAGGCCAAAAGGCATAACTAAATACTCGAAATGTCCCAAGGGTGTTTTGAAGGCTGTTTTCCACTTATCACCCTCTTTGATCCGAACCAGGTGATAAGCGTTACGAAGATCCAGTTTTGTGAATATGGTAGCGGGTTGTAATTGGTAATTGTTCTTGTACGGAGTTGATTAACGGTAGTGGATATTTGTTCTTTATGGTTATAAGGTTTAGACCTCGATAGTTGATGCAGAGACGTAGTGTCTTGTCCTTCTTAGTGACAAAAAATAACCCTGCCCCTAGCGGGGACGTAGAAGGACGGATAATCCCAGAATCGAGGAATTCCTCAATGTAGGATCTCATGGAGTCACGTTCAGGACCTGACAAATTATAGAGACGGCTAACTGGCAAAGGAGCTCCTAGGAGAAGGCCAATGGGGCAGTCATACGGACGATGAGGAGGAAGAGAAAGAGCTTTACATTTACTGAATACCGGGGCCAGATCATGATATTCAGGAGGTATGCTAGAGAGATCTATGTATTCTGTACCTGGTGTGCTTATGGAAGGATTGGAGATGCCAGAGCAGAGACAGTGTTTTAAACATCTGTCACTCCACCTCTCAACCCTACCGAGTTCCCAATTGAAATGGGGATTGTGATCCCGTAACCAGGGGAAACCAAGAATTAATTGCATGTTTGGGGAGTCAAATACAAAAAAACTAACCTCTTCATGATGATTTCCTGACGTGATTAAGTGTACGTTAGTGGTTTTAAATCAAATCTGTGTTAAGGTCTCCCCAGTAACCCCAGCAATGGACACGGGGTCAATTGTAAGGACAGGAAGAGATAGGTTCCTGATCAAATCTTGGCTAATTAAATTTTGTTCTGCACCAGAATCAATAAGTGCAGAAACAGGGAAGCGTTTCTGATTGTACTGAATAACTGTGGGTAATGTAAACCTATGAAGAGGAGTAAACAAGGAAGTACCCACCAGTATCTCCTGTTTTACTGGTGGGTGTCTTCGTTTCCCCGCACAGGGCAAGTGGCAATAAAATGCCCCTCTTCACCACAATACATACAAAGATTCAAGTTTCTACGCCTTTGTCTCTCAACAGGATTTAAACGGGTACTCCCAATTTGCATGGGTTCAGATTCAGGTAAGTTAGATTGGGAGCCAGAAGATGGCACCAGAGCACTTCGTGGCTTGTATCTTTCAAATGTGCTGTTGCTATGGTAACCCCTTGCAGATGACGTTGAGAACCCAGAAGTAGAGACCCTCTGGGAGTTGTAGTCCCGTTCACGTCGCCGTTCCCGGAAACGTTTGTCAATTGAGATCGCTAGATTTATTAATGCGTCAAAATTAGGAGGCTCATCTCTTGCTGAGATCTGGTCTTTCCACGTAGTCGGATAAGGAGTTTAAAAAGGTACCTTGTAATGCCATGTCGTTCCAGTCGGTTTGCGCCGCCAGGATACAGAACTCCAGGGCGTGTTCAGCGACAGGACGCCGGCCCTGACGTAACCCCAACATTCTCTTTTCCGCGTTGGGTTGCTGTAGCGGCCTGTCGAAAATCCTGCGAAACTCCTCCAAAAAACTCCTAAACGAGTCAAAGTCCAAGTCGTGTTGATGAATGAACGAAGTCGCCCATTGGAGGGCGTTACCTTTCAGTTGGTGCATGAAGTAAGTAATCTTTTTTATGTCTGACGAGTAGAGTATGGGAGCTCCTCTGAAGGCGAGTTCGCACTGAAGGAGAAAACCCTCACATTGAGCTGGGTCTCCTGAAAAGAGTTCAGACGGTTTTACTGCTAGTTGTTGTGAAAGCAGAGGATCATTTACTGAGCTGATGTCAGACGATCTTGAAGCTTGTGGAGACGCAGAAGCTGTGGGAGGAGAAGGAGCGAGTCTTTGATTAATAGCATGAGCCATACCTCCAAGTTCCTGTAGGTTAGCTTGTGTTTTGAGCTGTTGGCTTAATACTTGTTTCATCATTTCTTCCAATTGATTCATTCGCCCCGTTTCAGAGGAACTAGCTTGTTCGCTCCTGGTCTCGTTCTGGGTTTTGTTTGGCTGGAGCATTCTGTAATGATTTCTAGGTAACCCAGTTTGTAACGAGACCCAGAATGACACAAGGCACAAGAGTACAAAAAAGAACAGTGTTTATTATTTACAGTGGTTTAAAGTACATCATGGTTCATCATTGACAAGTGGCTGGAGGGCAAGGCACGAGGAACGAAGAGCAGGATCCAAAATCAGACGTGATGACTGTAGGCGCATAAGAACAAGGTAAGTCTCTTTGCAATAAACACAAGACTGGCTAGAAGCATAAATACCATCAACAGGAATCAATGCTCCAGCGAAGAGTAGTACTTGACTGCTGCCTTAAATAGGATTGTAGCTCATCAGGTGGATGACCGACAGCTGAGGGTGATTGGCGGCCATCTTGGAGCTGCAGAGTGCTACTCTTACAAAAATATGGAGAGAAAAAAGAAAAACTGGCACCCCAAAAAACCTTGACAGCTCAAACAGTGTACATAACCAT